>VDFB02384117.1:0-23769 GCA_007258455.2 Sequoia sempervirens
TGAGCAAATCAAAGTGAAGAAAGTTTGAATGTGGCAAACACTCACTCGAGTAGTTGATAGTGATATGCTTGTGTATGTAGGATGATGTCCATATAAGGAAAACCCCTTTTCTTTTAAAATCCTATGTGATTGGTTTGTTTGTAGCAGCTATGAACAGCTTGCCAAATGATAGACCAAAGAAAAGAAGTCGTAGACTCATCCGCACCGATTGAGTTGCACCCTTGAAGGAAAAGAAAGGCAATTTCAATAAATGCAAGTAGAAGAATTTGCACAATCTAGGTGGTAGGCAGAGGATAGAGAAACCAAAGTAGTGGATGGAGGAGAAGAGATACAAGCGGCACAAAGAGGGGTTTACTCCCATATTCATTGGATTGAGCGATAAGGAGTATTTTAACCCCAAATTTACTTTGCAATAGAAATGTCTCTAAGAAGACATCTACCATGACTTGGTTTGGAGGTGATTGCCATTGTGTCTTTGGAGTGTGTGTAGTTTAGCAATCCACTAGTGGTTAAATGATAAGTGGCCTAGGATGGAACACAATGGATAGACACATTTGGTGGTACAAATGTGCAATGGAAAAAGTGTAAATTTGAATGACACAGATTGAGAACTATATTAGAGTGTAAATGACTAGTGGAAGAATAATTAATAGAACAAGTTAGACACTTAAATGAAAACTGTCATGCAAATTTTTATTATTCAAGGTCCTATACATGATTTGAGAGGTTGGATGTATTGAATGGCTAGGCTATCCTCTTGGCTACCCCTTTGCTTAACCCATACAAAGAATGGTTGTTTGCAATAGTGTATATGAGGGTGAAGGAGTGGTTGTGGAGTTACATGATTGCTTGCAGCTTTGATAAATGTTGCCTTCTTTGATGAGATTCCTGTGTTGCCATTACTTGGGAATGGTGTTGCAATTGTGTATATGAGATAGATTATGTCTAAATAGATGCCACCAAATGTATGTGGCAAGATTGGAGAGGAGTTAGACTATTGTATTAGTGCCATGTGTTCTCTAGGTGATGATAAAATTGGTAATGGAGTTGTGAGAGCCAATTGTTGGTGTTGGAGTTACACACTCTTGTGTATCCCAAATCCGTTTAGATCAATCAACCCTCCTTGAGAAGCAATGGATCCCATTGCATCAGACTGTGGAATGAGATATAGAAAGTTTTGAGCAACTTGCACTTTGTTGTACCATTGTCCTTGACTTGTTTTCATGATTTGAAGAGAGGAATCTCTTGTTGGTGCTTTTGTTTGACTTTGGTGTCAATAATTTGATTAGTCTCTATTGGGTGGCACAACACGATTGAATTTTGATGGTTGTAAGTTTTTTGTGGTGTTGAGAGAGTCCAATAGAGATGGGTAGTAACGGTGCAAAAGTTCTACATTGAAATTAGGAAGCAGACCAAGGTAGGTAGGGGGATCGAGTTTGAATGTATTACACCCTACTTGGTGATGGTGTAGTGTTTGTACTGAAGTGGACAAAGCTTGTGCAAGGTCTTGTGATTCATTCCTACAAATGTAACTAGACCTAATCACCAACTTGAAAGGTGTGTAGTGTGTAGTGTTTGCCATGGTGTTGCTTGTACTTGACATTTGTGTTCTAAAGAATGTTTTGCACCTGCTTGTGTGTTTGTTGAATTCGATGAATTTGCTAGCTTTCTTAACCTCCTTTTGAGTTGAAGCAATGTCAATGGGCACAAGTGGGTGGAAACCTAAGTAGCCTTGAATAGGGTTGTGCATTGGAAAGTTTTGAAGAGCTCTATTGTGGCTGTGTTGAATGAAAGGAAGATTTTCATCCAATGTGCATTGCTTCTTTGAGTTGTACATCTGAAGAAGGTTCACTATCATCTTGTTGATTACTTTTGTTTGTCATCAAATTGAGAATGGAAGTAGATTTATCCAACTTTGTCTCCATCAGTGACCAAAGTGCCTTCTAAAAATGGCTAAGGAATCTAGTTTATGGATCAGAGATGATGGTGGATGGCAAATCAAAGTGAAACCATGCATTCTAAAAGTACAATCGAGTTGTTTCTAGAGCTGAAATTGACTTCTTACAAGGCATGGGAATTGCCATTTTAGAGAATCTATCTACCATTGCCTACACAATCATTATCCCTTTTGGTGGTGGGATAACTAGAAAAAATATCCATATAAAGTTATAAACAGATTCCCAAGGCATTGTTGGAACCAACAAAAGCATCTACATATCTTGTTTCTTGATCAGCTTGGCTATGGCACATGTAGTGTATGATTGGATGTACCTAGCAACATTTGTTCGAAGGTGTGACCAATAGAAATACTTTGCAGTAACATGAGGGTCTTCTGAACTCTAAAATATCCTACAACCTTGTTAAAATGAACCTCCCATATGAGTTTTTATTGCTCTTCTTTGTGTGGTATATGTAAGTGTCCAAGGTGATATAGGAGTCCATCATACAAGTAGAAATCTAGAATTGGCTTTTGCGTAAGTTTTGATAGATATTACAGAATTCTGTGTCTTTTGCATATAATTCTGTCCAAGTGTTGGTCTCATGTTAGCACAGCAAGGAGAGTTTGAATTAAAGATTGATTCAAACAATTTGTAACTAGATTGGAACTTCTCATCTTGTTTGTTGAGGTGGAACTATTGGAAATAGGCTGAACCCTTCTAATAGTGTCACTGCCAAAGTTTTTTATGTGTTTGTAGAAACTAAAGTGGCTTGTGATCCGTGTGGATCACTATTTCTTTTCTGAATATGTATCGTTTCCACTGCTTACATGCTTGAACAATAGCATAAAGCTTCCTTGTCATATGTGGGATATTGCCAAACTGACAGTGAAGGTTTTGGTGTGGAAATTGATTGGATGGACATGTTGAGTTAGGGCTGTACCCAGTGCATACTTAGAGACATTTGTCTCTATCTTGAATATTTGCTAAAGATTTGGTAGTGAGAGAACTGGTGTGGAACAAAGTTTGCATTTCAATTTATCAAATGCTTTCTGTTGTGTGGCTTAGTAGGTGAATATTGCTTTTGTACCAACTTTGGTAATCTAATGAATGGCAAAGTGACTTGAGAGAAGTCACATACAACTACAAACCTCCTGTTGAAGTTTGCCAATCCTAAGAAGCTGCAAAGCTGTATGAGATTCTTACATGCTTGAACAATAGCATAAAGCTTCCTTGTCATATGTGGGATATTGCCAAACTGACAGTGAAGGTTATGGTGTGGAAATTGATTGGATGGACATGTTGAGTTAGGGCTGCACCCAGTGCATACATAGAGACATTTGCTTCCACTGCTTTCATGCTTGAACAATAGCATAAAGCTTCCTTGTCATATGCGGGATATTGCCAAACTGACAGTGAAGGTTTTGGTGTGGAAATTGATTGGATGGACATGTTGAGTTAGGGCTGCACCCAGTGCATACTTGGAGACATTTGTCTCTATCTTGAATATTTGCTAAAGATTTGGTAGTGAGAGAACTGGCGTGGAACAAAATTTGCATTTCAATTTATCAAATGCTTTCTGTTGTGTGGCTTGGTAGGTGAATATTGCTTTTGTACCAACTTTGGTAATCTAATCAATGGGCAAGTGACTTGAGAGAAGTCACATACAACTACAAACCTCCTGTTGAAGTTTGCCAATCCTAAGAAGCTGCAAAGCTGTATGAGATTCTTGGATGACGCAGATTTTGGCAAGGTCCATGTGTACTCCCTGATATGAATTGTATCTCCTACATGGCAAATAAACATTTTTGCAGGTTAACAGATTTTCTGTAGTCAAAAAGTGTAAAATACTTGTATGTGGTGCAGTTGTTCATCCCATGTTTTGCTGAAGATTAGGATATCAAGTTAGACAACACAAACAAGTTGGTGATATTCATCATCTACATGTGTGATGTTTCATTTCTAAAGGGAGATTATAATAATAATAAATTAAAATATAATTATAAAATATAAAGTTAAAGTTTAATTTGATCAAAAGTCAAGGGGCACGTGAAGAATCATGATTATTGAAGGAAAAAAGATATATAAGAGACACCAAACAAGAAGGGACCATATGAAGAATACATTTTTTATTATCTGATTATTACTCATTTGGGGCATGGAACTGCAGTTCATTTAACCCGAGGATGAAACCCCTCATGGCAGAAATTAAAGGATGAAAACCCTTTTATTTTCCTTGTTGAGTTTGTGGATGAAAACCACTCACTCAGGCAGATTAAGAAATTATTTACCAAAGGCATTAAACTGCTGTAGACTTGAAGAAAATTGAAAATACTACAAAAAATAATACTTGATATAAGTCTGGGCAATTTTGAGTATACAAAGCAATTTAATAAATTTAATTTTGACAGCAATTATTAAATCAACAAATTAAAATTCAAGAATTTTTATAAATAATCAATTGCACAAGTTTATATTATGTGTGCTAGGGCTTGAAACTAAAGGAATTAAAAAGGGGACATTACAATTGGGGTATCAGAGCTGTGATCGTGATAGTCTACAAGGTAAAGCTAACATGTTGGATGCATTCTAGTCATAGAGGCTTGAAAGTCTACAAGGAAGATAGAGATGAAAGGTTCTATGAAGGCCTGATACAATATTTTTGAGCCAATGTTCTTACAAAAAGAAGCAGACATAGATTTTGTTCAAGAGTTATTGATAAAAATACAAAAGGACAAAATCTTTGACCAATATCAAAGATTGCCAAATAATTTCAAAGATAGTGTTCCCTTTGATGAGTATACTTGGAGGCACTCGAGAACCATTATCCTGACAAAAGAGGCCTATATGAATACATAAGGATTATGGCTAAGGAGGAGATCAAGGAACAAGACCCAAAAGAATCAATTTTGATAGAAGAAACAAAGTCTGAATCAAAATCAAAATCACAAGAAGCTGGTAAACCCAACGAAGAAGGGCCAGAATTAGAGTGACAAGAAAATGAACAAACCAATGAGCAAGAGCAAGAGGAACCTAAAAAACAAGTGGAAGATAAAGAGTCTTTGGTAGGAGAAAATGTTTTATTGGTTTCTAATATCAATGAAGAGAAGAAAAAAGGGTTTCACTTGTTGGAGGGGAAGAGTTCAAGTTGTTGAAAGATGCACCAAATCATGCACTATCTTTCAAACTTCCACATGATGAGCCATTGATTGATTTTAAGAAGAGCATTGAGGATAAATATGCATCTGAGAAGGACATTTTGATTAGCCCAAATTCAGAAGTTTTGAGTCACAAAAATGAAGGTGTTGGAGGATATCTTAACAAACTCAACAAATGAGGATAAGCATTTTGTTTGTAGCCTAAGGTATGAGAATATTTCAGACTTGGTGCTTCCTACGCCATTGCAAAACTCTTGTCACCATGGAAAACATGCAAAGAGGGGTGATAGAGTAAGGGATACAACTTGCAGTATAGGGCATCTGGACTCTTTGTTTCAAGTTCCAAACTATTTTAGCATGTGGAGTCTGAGTTATCTCGTAAGGATCAAACTGGATAAAGGCATTGAAAATTCAAAGGAAAACATTAACCAAAAATTTGCTAAACCAGATCAAGAAAGTTGGCAATGTTCCAATTTTATAGAATGGAAAAATGACAAGTCTAAAACTATGCAAGGGCATCTGGAAAAAAATAAGGAGTTTCAAATGTGTTTAGAAACACAAAGAAAACACTCACAGATATATGAGTTCTATTACAAAAAATAAGGGAAGCTTTGCAAGATAATATGAATCATCAAGAAAAAATGCTTGGAGACAGGGAAGACCAAGTTGTTCAACGAGAGTTAGAAATAGATAGGTAGTTAATGCAATACACTACATCATTAGATAGATTCATAATATTTACAAGATTGATTTGACATCCTTGTATCTTCAAAAAGATTAAGTCAATTATGAATATCTTGGTTTGTGATTACTTGAGGATAAGCAATCTTGGGAAGGGCGGATTGTAATGTCCCCTTTTTGAAGTGAGATTATATAATAATAAATTAAAATATAAAATATAAAATTAAAGTTTAATTTAATCAGAAGTCATGGGGCATGTGAAGAATCATGACTATTGAAGGAAAAAAAGATATATAAGAGACACCAAAGAAGGAGGGACCATATGAAGAATACTTTTATTATCTGATTATTACTCCTTTGGAGCATGGAACTGTAGTACATTTAACTTGTGGACAAAACCCCTTATGGCAGAAATTAAAGGATGAAAACCCTTTTATTTTCCTTGCTGAGTTTGTGGATGAAAACCCCTCACTCAGGCAGATTAAGAAATTATTTACTGAAGGAATTAAACTATTGTAGACTTGAAGAAAATTGACAGTACTACAGAAAATAATACTTAATATAAGTCGGGGCAGATTTCTGAGTATCCAAAGCAATTTAATAAATTTAATATTGACAGCAATTATTAAATCAACAAGTTAAAAATCAAGAAGTTTTATTAACATTGATGGAAGTGGAGGAGGATGCACCACCAAAGTCTTTGGAGCAACGAGGTATCCAAGGAGGTCCTTTGTGATCAAATCGTTATAAAGGTAGTAAAGGAGTAAGTAATGATGGCAATGACGAAGATGTGAATATAAGAAAGGATAAAAATTCCCCATCATTGGGTTCTTGGAGAGATCCAAAGAAAGTCAAGAGAGAAGAGGGATAGGGAAGCTGTTTTGGAAGAAGATCAACTTCATCTCATCACTAGTCTAACAACTCTCAATCTAGAGGTGACCAAGGTTTCAACTTCTATTCTTGAGTTTCAAGAGGAAGATGTCTAGCCATGGACCAAAATTTCTTGTGGGCAGCTCTACAAAGGAGGAATAGATTCCCAAAATTTCACCCTAGACCTAACTTATGTGTAGCATATCAGCTAGGAACCTTGAAAGGCATTGCTGATTACACAAATCAAATTTGAAGCCCTCATGGGTAAAATGATAATTAGTACTACTAATTCCTAGGAGTGAGGTGAATATCAAGGACACAAGTGGAAGACTTGAACTTCATTGACACTCTTTCCTACAAATTGATCAACAAGATGTACCAGACATAGTTGAACAAATAGTGGAGTTTAGCAATGCACATTTTTGAAGATTCTTGGAGGAAGTGACCCACCTTAAAGTTGAAAAAGGATCTTTGATTGAATACATAGAATCTATGTAAAGAATGCACTTCATGAGTAAGCAATGAAACATCCATTGCCATTGAGATGCCTTTTGACATTTGAGGAACAATGTGGTAATATTACTCAGGTAAGCTAGAGGATGATGTATGGAGCAGCCTTCAAAGGGTACCTTTAAGATAATCTCCATCTTCCTAGACTTGCTAGGGAAATGCTTCCAGCCTTGTGGGAAACAACCCACTCATTGAAGGAAGGTATGAGGAGAATTGTGTCGCTGCATTAGGATTTCCTAACAACAGAGTATTTCTGAAGATATAACAATTGTTTCTTTATTCATTCAATGCTTCAATACTCTTATACAAAAATGGGGAAGAGAATGATTTTCCAACAACACAGTTCCTTTTTTCGATTACAGAAGAACTATATAAACTTGCTGACAGTTGCTAAGGCATTCCAACCATCAGCAGCTACCCAAAACTAATTCAATCAGCCCATGAGACATAATCATTCTCGCCAACTAACCGAAATTACAACATAACTAATGACTAATATGTTTAGCCGATAGGCTATATCTGTTGTGGGAACAGCCCACCAGAATTCAGTATGTCTCACGCCTGACTAACTTCCGAACAGTTGAACCGGTCTTCCCTCACTCGTGAAAACAGATTTTGACTCACATTTAATCACTGAAATCAAATCAAAGAAAGCAAATCAGATCAAATTAAATTAGATCTCTGAATTGGATCAGATTTTAAGTAGGCGATCACATCTACAAAAGTCTGTTTCCAACTCAGGAATCTGATTGCCAATTATCAGGGATATGACAGCCAAGTTAGACACTAAACAATGGATAACAGCGGCAGAGGGGTCAATAGTTATCTAATGGGGGGACGGCGCAAGTAGGCAAGGTTTTCACATCAGCTTTGGTGGCAGGAACCGAGTGTGGTTTAAGATCAGATTTTTCCATCGTACTCACCTGTTTTCTTATTCTGATAAATGACAACAACGAAGCAGACAACTTTCACCCTTCAATGACTAACATTTCTTCTTATTTTGTTTTATATCTATTGTTATTTGTTTTCCCCCGCAAATTGCTTGAGGGGACTATATCACAGCATGTTCATTGTATTAGGTTGTTGATTTCAACTTAGGCTTCAGATAGAATATCTCTGTATTCAAAACTCTTTGACTAGAATTTTTTGTTTTACATATCACAAAGATAATTAACAGCTCTGGAATTGAGAAAAGGTGGACGAGGAAACCAGAATTGTTGAGCTTAAATTCTATGAAACCAAACTCCTGTAATCAACCGTTGTTTACAGTAGGAGCCCATTGTTTACGTGTGATACATGTTCCTGCTGTAAAAAACGGTGTGTTGAGACAAAAAGTCCTTACCCTCATCACTGGATCTCTTTGATCCTGACTTTCATGCTTGCGATTTAACTCAGTAAGCCCTTCTTTGCCCGTATGGCTGTCTTATTTGGTATAAATATTTGGGCATCTATATAAAATATCTTCTTCAAAATGGTTGCTCGAAAGGTATGAAAGTTTAAAGACCGTCGAGCACAGCCTGCATCTCCTCAGACGAAAACATGCCCATGTTCATTTCATAAGAAATATTTTCAAACATGCATCTACCTATCTTTCTTGAAAGCGGTCTAAAGAACATCACATTCTTTCTATTTGAGAGGTTAACTTTAGAGGTCTTCAACAGATTTTATTTCTTTGGAAGGGCCAATTTATACTCTACGACTACAAATTCTTATTTCTCATAATTTAAGTATTTGGAAAGGGTTTAAGTGTACTCTTCTAAGGACGTATTTATTGATATTGTTTCTATAGATTATATGGGTTTACAAAAAATCAGTTGCTGCTATGAGCCTACTAGATTGGTTTGATGTGATATTTTTAAATTGGGAAGCATTTAGAGGTAGTATATGAATAAAAATCCTGTATACCATACATGGTGTCTATTTCATGATTCTCTTTTGGATGTGCACCCTATGAGTGACCCTATAGCACGTGATAATCAACACTTTTCACTCAGAAATGTGGAAAGCCATGTTTTTATCGATCTGAAATATTACAGTCAATTAAATGGTAAATGATAAAATCAAACTTACAGATAAAAGCATATGAAATTCACTGTATTAAAAAATGTTTATGCATGTGTGACCTTGGTGCTGTGTTCTAAATAACCCACTGGAATCTCTCTGCATCTTCTGCTTCAGTCTATTCAAAATAAGCAAAGAGGGGCTCTAAAAAAATTGAGTCTGACCAGTCTCCCTAAGACTGCTGCTTCCATCAATTCAGAATGAAAAAAAGGTATATATCGGAAGATTCATATAGCCTTTATACAAAATTATGCATGGTGATGATAATAAGGAAACATATTAAATGTGGAGCATACTATCAGAACAAACGTGGCAGGCATTATTACATTAGAAAAGATTTTTAAAAAATCGTATTAAAACAAAAGTTAGATGGACCATATAAATTTCAAATTTTTACTCTAATCATTTGTGGAAAGGAATGGTGAATGTTCACCATAATGAAAATTTTGCCCTTTGGCCTCTTTTCCTGTAGGAAAAGTTTCTGGAGCATGTAAATACAAAGATATCAAATAAATAGTATAATGTCCATGTTATACATCATGAAACAAAAATTCTCATTCAGATGCTAATAAATGTATGAAATGAATGAGAGTATCAAAATTTGTCTTCTTAGACAACAATTTACCTTCATTGTTTGTTTCAAAGACATGCTACAGTGGACCAGAAAGCAGATCCACATGAGTCATTCATTTTGAATCCTCCAATGTGAGAGAATCACTTGCTTCAATCAGTACTCCAGCCATTGCAAGATGTCCAAAATGGAGAGCCCTATGCAAGTTACTCCATCTTGATTCCCCATCTTGAGGAATATAGAATATTCAAGAATGAAAGTCAGATCTTATTTATTTCATTGATAAAATATAAGTTCTGTGCATAACAAATGACACTTCTTTGTTGGAGAAAATCAAGTTTTTAATGCAGGCCTACACATTGTCACTATATTGTTGACACAAAAAATAATTGTTGATGGTCAGAGACGTTATTATACTAGCATAAATATTTGATCTTTCTCTTTTTCTTTTCTTTTCTTTTGTTCCATCTTTTATTTCATTGTTACACAACATTGTATTGAATAAAATCCATCACTTCACACACAAACTAACAAAGTTTGAAGATATTATAAACTCAAAAGTTTCATGTATTTGTTAAGTAATTAAGAAATTAAAAAATATAACTCAAAACAAAATAGCTATGAATGTTTCTAATTATTTGTTAATATAAAAAGAAAATCGTCTTTCCCTTCTTTTTTCTGTTTTTTTCCCACACTTAACCTTTTATTTCATTGTTGTGCAATACTGCAATGAATAAGACCCATAATTTCACACACAAACTAGCAAGGTTGGAAATATTTAAAATTCAAAATTCCCATGTATTTGTTAAGTACTTAAAAAATATAACTCAAAACAAAACAGCTATACATGTTTCCTTCAACATGCTCATTTCTATTGTAAGTTATCTTGGATAACATTTAGTAAAATATAAGTTAATACATAAGACTGTATAGAAGAGTAAAGTGTATATGGTTTGGATATTGATATGGTAAAGGTGTATATTTTATATTTTTATTATTAAAGTTTAATAATTTCACTTTCTTTATTTATAATTAGTTATGTATTTTTGATTTATTTGTATTATTGAAGATTTGTTAAAGAGTAAGTATTGATTTTGAGTTCACAAAAAATGCAAAATATTGAGGTAGGTCACTTCCCATGGTTTCAATGAGTTTTATTTTACCTCATTTGTCATGGTTTCAATGAGTTTGATTTCCGGGAATCTGTAAGCAATCGGATCCTTTTTTGTGTTTTTATTGTTGAATTTCACAGATCATCGCTCACGCCTATAAAGTTTGTCACACACCTGTAAATTTTTTCGAGCAGTTAGAAACATTCATCACCTAAAAACTCATAATTAATATTTCCGTTTAGTAGTTGAATATCAATATAATTATTCTTCATCTTAATAGACGACAATTCATTTGAATCTATACATTCACTCTCGACGAAAGACGTGTTTCATTCTTTATATTTTGAAACCCCTAACGTGGCTTCTACTGCGAATAGATTCAAGCGGCAATTGTAGGAGATTGGTTTTGGTTTCTTATTTTAAAAAATATGCTATTGTAGGGTTTCATAATTTTTTCCTTTAAACTCTACCCATTTTTCCTCATAAGGTGTTGGTTCTCTGGAAAATTGAAACAAACAATGTTTCAAAGATAACAAGGTTGGGGATTCAAAAAAATAAATTATTGCAGTATTTGCAGAGGTCCACAATTCGAGTCAAAAGAAGTTTATGTTAGATCTAGATGTCCAAATCACCATCTTTGGTAAGCTCTAATGGTTTCATCTGCCATGTTTTAAAAACGTTTGGATCTGTTAAAAGATTTATTAATTTATTTATGTTAATCAATATAAGATTTTTCCGGTCCATGATAATGTGTAAGAGAGCTTTATGGTTAAAACAAAGAACTTATTTTCCATTTTGAAGAACTGCATCCCTGCATAATTCAAGAATTGGGTTTTCCCTCATTTAGTGAATGAACCCACCCGACCTCAATTGTTTAGGGCACAATCAAATTTCTACCCAACATCTGCAATACGACTGTTGTGACCTATCACACCTCGCCCATTGCAAATGGGACCCTTATCGTTCTTTTAGGTTTGCTTCGCTGCTTTCGTTTCGTCTGCTCTTTGTTTGGGGGTTTTGAGTTTTAATTTTGAACGGTCACCCGAGTCGAGTCAGTGAATTTTAGTCTGGATCAATGTATAAACGTCACCATCGTGCTTAGAAGGCCTGGGAGACGAAGATCGACTGTCGTTTCGGTCGATTCTGACACTTCCAAATTTTTAGGGTTTCTCACCCCGGGCTATTTTTTAGGGACCTACTTTTTCGGCACTTTTAGGCAAGTGCGGGTCCTATTTTTGGAATTACATTTTGAAAGTTGCTATTTCCAAGAAGAATTTCTATTTTTATGAAGGAATTTCCTATTTTTAGAAAAGACCCGCGAGTTTAAAGCGCTTTCGAGAAGTTCGAAGCGAGCAGCGCTCTATAGAAAGGCCGATTCGAAGTTTTTTGAAATTTTGGTCAAAAATCTGGAAAAATCACAAAAAAAGGGTTCAAAAATCTGGAAAATTCATTCAAAAATGGTGAGAAATTCTGGAAAATCATTGAGAAATCTGGTAAAAGCACTAAAATGGTGAAGGAATCTGAACATTCATGAAGAAATCTGCAAGAAGTTCATCAAATTCGTCAAGAAAATCTGGAAATTCATGGAAAATCTGAGCACAGTCATGGAGAAAACTGGTAAATTCGCCTAAGTACAGAGGAAATGGATGATAAGAAGCTTCAGCCAACTGGTCAATGGCCTGTAAATCTGATCAATGGCGCTTGAAGATGCAGGGCAGTAGCGTGAAATCTATTCAGTCGCCCCAAGGATGGCATAAAAATCTGAGCAATGGACAGTACCAAGCTGAGAGAATCCATACGGGAAACGGAAGAATAGTAATCTAAGGCAAAAGGTAAAGTAGGTCGGGTCCCGGTACGGAAGTCGCCCTAGTCTTAGCCAACCAAACATGAAGTCCGCTAGCCAAGAAGGAACATGGCAACAGATTCAGGAAATTAAGCCTTGAATATTGAGCAATGGCCAAGGATAATAGTGAAGTCGCCCTTGTAAGTGGCATGGAAACATGCAAGTCCGCCCTCAAAGCGTATCCAATGGCAAGGCAAGCAAGCAAGTCCGCCCTCCAACCAAGTCAGTAGCGAAGAAAATGTTGAAGTCACGCCCAAGGAGCAAAATGGCAAGCATAAAGAAGAGTCCGCCCTTGTAAATGGCGAAGAATATTAGCAAGTCCGCCCTCCAACCAAGTCCAATGGCGAAGAAAATGTCAAAGTCCACCCTAGGTAGTCCCAAGTCAAAATGGAAGTGGCAAAGAAAATGTTGAAGTCCGCCCAAGTCAAGTGGCAAGCATAAGCCCAAAGTCCGCCCTAGGCATGAAAAGAGTGGCAAGAAAGAAGCTAAAGTCCGCCCTCCAAAATGGCTAGAAAGAGTATGAAGTCCGCCCAAAGCAAAGTGAGATAAAATTGGCTAAGGCATGGACAAAGCAAAGATAAAGTGGCCAAAAACAAGCTGAAATCCGCCTTAGGGAAGAGGAAAATGCCTAAAGCAAGAGGTAAATGGCAAACAAAGAAGGAAAGTCCGCCCTAAGCAAAGTCAAAATGGCCAAAAAACCAACAAAGTCCGCCCTAGCAAAGAGGTAAAGTGGCTACAAAATGTGAGAAGTCCGCCTAAGATGAAAGAAAAAAAAAATGGCTAAGGCACGAATGGCAAAGAAAATGCCAAAGTCCGCCATGTATTGGGATTATAAAATTGAAATTTTCCTAAGTCCAAACCTCTGAAAAATGAAAATATACATGGCACTTGAAGATTCGCCCAAGAAAATATGAAGAAAAATCTTCGCCATGGCTAGAAAAATTGAGCAAATGGACAAAATAAAATTGGATTTGTCAAGGAAAATTTGTGAAAAATCGAGTTGTGGATGGAAAAATACCGGACATGGCGAAAGAATTTTGGGACAAAAGACAAGTCATGGCTAGAAAATCTTTGGACATGGCTAAGAAAAAGTTGGACGTGACTAGAAAAATGTCAGACAAGAAATATTTTATGGCCAAATAAAATTGGACATGGCCAAATATTTTTGGAAAACGATCAAAAAAATCATGGACATACCGAGTTGAATGTTGAAGATTATGGCAAGAAAAATTGGAAAAATGAAAAAACGCCTAAGGCATTGGCAAAGAAATTTTCGAAAAAATCAAAAAATAAATTGCCAACAAAACGAACGGGTTGGAATGTACACATAAAATAATTATTTTAATTATTTTAATATTTTATTTCCAACACCAAAAAGGGATAAGTCATGAAAATTTCGAAAATGGAAAGAGAGAAAAAGAGTCTTGTTGGACTGTGAATAAAATTAGAAACTTTCTCGGACGAAGTTGTTAAGGATAGAACTTGCCATTCAGAAACAAAGTGAAAGAATGAGTTCGAACTTGATGCAAAGGAAACTTTGCAAATATGCTAAAATGATCGACCTTCTCACTTCTATAAGTAATTTCATTTTCCATTTTTGCAATCACTCGATTTTGAGAAGAAAGGTGGTGAGAGAAAAGTGTTTAAGGCAAAAGGCTGAAAGATTTTTGCAGCAAAGTGAAAGAAATATTCTGTTATCAGCTTGCATTGCAGTCGCAATCACGTCTTCACGAAGTCACAAGGCAGATTTTTTCTTGTCCATTTCATGTTAACATGAAGCTCCACCATTTATTTTCATTCCAGATTGTTATTTTTCGTGAAGTCTAAGTTGATTACCAGCTGGAATGTTCTTTCAAATTGATTTTAATATCGAATTCTGATTTTCCTTTCTTCCTTCTCTTGCAGATCTATTTTTCGAAGCAGCCAAGATGAAATTTGCAAGCAAAGGTGTCCAAACTCAGTCAAAGATCAAGTCCAAGTGGGAGCACGTTCTTGACACAGACCTCGGCCATGTTGATCTTGAAGATTTCCGAAAGAGAATGTATGGAACTGACGGACGTCTGCCAACGCCAATCGCCATGAGGATGATGCGAAACGGAATCGTCCATGCAGCTGGATTTCCACCAGCAAAAGAATGTCCTGAGTTGATGGTAGAGTGTGCACTTCATTACAACGCACAAGACCGACAGATTGAAGCTCCTGACGGGAGAGTCCTTGCTTACTTGTCCGAGCCAGCAATCCAGGAGACTTTTGGCATTCCAGTATACAACCGTACATCCTACCGCAGCAAACAAGATACACTCAAACTTTATCAAAGTCAGAAGGATCTATGTGCATCGAACATAAACAAAAATTGGTTATTAAAACCAAAGCCTACTGCAAGCAAGATGCCGAAAAAGTTGATCAGAACTCACTTCAAAGAAGAATATGGTGATATTGTTCTGTTACTTAACAGAATGGTAGGCAGTGCTCACGGTGCCCCTTTCGAAGAATGGATGTATTATTTTATTGATGAGATAATCACTGGAGTCAAAATGTTTAATTGGTCCAGGATGATCAGTGACAGCCTGCATGAACAGTTGGTCAACTTTGAACAGACCAAAGTTTTCCATATGAGCTCTTACATTGTATATTCATTGGCAAGATATTATAAATATCCTGGCTTGACATGCAAAGGCGTGGTCGGCAATGGCGAGGGGAAATTCAAAGTCTACGACTGCTATCCACAGCTGCAGCTGAAAGAGAAGTCCCATTTCCGGAGAGCTCACGATGCATTCTTAATGTATATCACCCGGCTTCTTCAGGGCGGAACACACCAAAGACTCTCGCATGAAGCTAAGAGCTTGATCAGTCGTTATGGATTCTGGTTTATTCAATATCCCAAGTTCACCTACATCAGAATCCAAGGATTTTCCGGAAATCCTTATAGGCTGCCTGTCTATCCGACTAACAGGATGGTATTGCTGGAAGTGCTAAGGCAACTAGAAGCATATCAGAACATCCAAAGGCCTAAGCAGAAAGCTGCTGTCACCTTCCCCTTTTTCATCGGCAACATGGAGGAGTCATGCCCGACAGCACAAGCAGCAGAGGTTGCTCGACTGGAGATTCAGCAATATCCATTCATCTCATACAAAGCCAGGAGCAACTTCGATCCGCTTCACCACATCAAGATTGTGGACGGAGAAAGATACAAACATCGGGTTGACCTAGAGGACTTTTGGGCCAACGCAGCCGATGAATACGATGTAAGAAGAAGATTATGGTCAAGGTTACCCCTGAGCATGATAAAAGCGACAGAGCTTTTCAAAATACCTGACCAGCTGCAAGATGACGGGATATATGTGCAGCCAGGCTTCAAAGAAAATGAGCCGCTTCCACCTGTAAAATGGTTCGAGCCTGAGATGGGTGATCTAACCACTTTGATGCGCCCTGTTTTCAAATACTCTCAGTGGTGGATAGATAGGCAAGTAGAAGTGTTAAAGCAGAGAAACGTACATTTTACTTATGAGTTGATGGGAGACACCGAGTCATGTTCTTCGAACGCCGGTGCATCTCATGCTGATGGACAAGCAGATGCTGCCGATAAAGCTGCAATTCAAGACAAAGGTAAAGAGATAGATGAGGGTCCTTCACGGAAGAAACATAGGGCTAAACCTCTCCAGTCGGCTACATCCCGGAACATAGAAGAGATGCTTGCCATGGATAGAGAATCCTGGGAAAATGCCATGATACCTTCTCCAGTGGAAAATATAGAGCCAATCCAGATAGAAGATAACGATCAACCCTCTCCGGCAAGCACAGAGATCTTGGAATCGGGTAATGACACGGACATCGAGGATGGAGAATTCGAGGAAGGAATGATTTCCGCCCTCAAGGGTATTCAAGAGGACCCATCCGTCCATGAGATCCAGGATATGCAGCTAGTCCAAGAAATTCAAAGTGTGCCGGAAATTCAAGAAGAACAAGATGTACAGGACATGCCAGACGTCCAAAATCAAGAGGACATGATTGAACAGCCAACAGTACCAGAATGGCTGAGGGAAAGATTGAAAAGAAAAGCGCCAATGGAAGTCCCTGAGGAGGACAATGACGCAGATTTTCTTGCAAGATTAGAGCAGACTGCCCCGAGGAAGAAGGCCAAAAAGTTCTCAACTATTCAAAGAGATGAAGCTGGAAATCGCACGGTGCAAATTGCAGTGCCTGCGGATGACAAGTTTCAAGACGAGATTGCTCCCGAAGAATATGTTATCACGACTGTCGACATGGGTCCGACATCAAAAGGGCAGGAAGTCGAAGACTTGGATAATTCAGTGGCCACCATCAAGGGCAGATTAGAAAAAGAAGTCGCCAAGAAGAAAGAATACAAGAAAGAAATTCAGCGTTTAAAAGATTATATCCAGCACCTGACTAGGCCACTAAACGAAGGTGAACAAGTGGCGCCTTTACCTCCGAATGTTTCGCAAGGACCAAGTGCAAACTTTGAAGAGGAGTTGACAACAGCGAGGGAGGCTAAAGACTGGATAATTGGAAAGAAAGAAGAGGCGTTGATATTTGCAGAAAAGTTGGCACAAGTGAATGAGCAGACTTCCTTCATGCTTTCACGAGTTGCAGATCTTGCAGAGTTATGGAGCAGTCTCGAGGATATTCAAAGCAGGATCATCCCATGCATCCGAGAACTGAAAGGCATTTCAAAGCAACGGTTGATCGAAGATAAAGTTATTGAAGCCGGTGCAGCGTATGACTTCAACGGATGGTACTATGCCTTAGTCTCGAGAAGGGGAGTCCTCGAAAAGGTGAAACAGGATAGTGGTAGAGTGGAAGAGCAAATAAAAGAAATTCAAAGAAAAATCTATGAGATGGCTGCAGATGTGCACGACAAGGAGATTGTTCGAAGGAAACACTTGCGGCCAAAGTTTTTGAAGGAGCAAGTACATAAAGTTTTCTCCACCACTGGGCCAATCATGAAGGAAGGCTTCACCAAAGTGTTCGACTTCATGGCTACCAAAAGTTCTTTCTTGCTACAGGAACCAGCTTGGGCGAATGTGTTTGTAGAATGTGCCGAGAACTTGGATTTGCTGGAGTATAACATCAGCGTGCTGCCCGACATTGCTATGGAGGAGGTCGACCTGATAGTGTCCAGGTTCGCCGAACGTGAGGCTGCACAAGCGGATAAGGACGACACTCCAGTTGTCTAGTGTTCTCTTTAGTTAACTGATTGTGGTTTTGGAAACCCTAATTAGGGTTTAGTTCAATTTAATCTTGGCCATTGATCTTGAATCAATCTGGGCCGTTCTTTGTAATTTGAAAAACTATATAAACCCCCCCCTCACTCTCTCATTCTCATTAGATAATCATTAGAAATTAGATAAGAGTAGAGGAGATTAAGAGTTAGAGCAGATTTGAGATAGTTAGAAATAAAGAGAGAGTTTTTATGAGATTGTTGTGAAAAGCTACTTTGATAATGAAGTTCAAATGCATGAGGTGCTTTGAGTACTTGGTTGTTGAATAGTTGCATGGTCGCATATTTTCTTTCTCTCTTAGTAGATTTAAATTAAAATGTATGTTAGAAGAATGATTGATTGATAACGGAGATTAGTGGAACTGAGCTCATACTTTCTTTGGGTGGATGATTTCACTCAATGTGCAAAGTTAGACTGAGCTTTACTGTGGATGCTTAACTTCTGTCTTGATAATTGTTGTTCGATCTGATGGCAATTATTTATCACATGAAAATCACAAGCACATTCCTAGAAGATTGCACTTGCTCTGCGTAGTTGTCGTTGAACGTGGTGAAACAGAGTATAGTTTATTTGGTTTCACTTAGTCTTCGTCTTCTCTTGATTTCTTAGGAGTAGAATAGATTCTCTAAACCCTAAATCTTTTTCCATTTTTTTTATAAAAATCAAAAAATCCAAAAATGGTACTGCATTCATGTCTCCACTTCTCAGAATGACTTGCAAAATCTACTTGTGCCCACAGCAAATCACATCCATACCACAGAGCCTATCCACGTTCATCTTAAACATTGGAATTACCCTATGAACTTACTGGCAATCTTAGCATAGGAAGTAGTTTTTCAAGAGAGAATAGAGCGTCTGTGACTCTTTGTTCTAAAATGTTTGTCATGTCATAAAACGCATTTCGCCAACACGACCTTTCTCTATTGTAGGTATGGTTTAATCTTCATGGCCTTATCTGTTGAGTGTACAGGCATGCCCACCCAATCTCATTTATTCATAATACAATCAAATTTCCACCCAAGACTTTTGCATCTAGCATTAGCCATTTAGGGTATAGTCAAATTCATCCGAATTCCACCCAATCCTTGCATCTAAGCTTTTCTATTTCGAGTATAGTCAAATTCACCATATTTACTTCAAGACTTCTTATTATGATGTTAATTTTCTTGAACTTTTTTGTCGAATTTACCCCAAGATTTTCATTTGGCCTCGTCTATTTAGGGTATGGTCAAATCCACTCAAATCCACTGACTCTCATTCATTGAGGGTTTAATAAAATTGACACTTATATTTGCACTAGAGAAGCATATATGACTACTTTAGTGTTTATTGGTTGACCTCCATGGGATTGTATTCTTTGACATAAGCTATTTATTCTATAAGTTTTACGATCAAGTCCACCTGACCTTATCTTTGAGGGTGTGGCCAAATCCATGGAGCCTCATCTATTCAGAATGCAGTCAAGCTTCTCTCAAATCCACTTGGCCTCATTGGCTTAAGGTGCTTTCAAATCCAGCTAGCCTCACCCATTAAGTGTGCTTTCAAATTCGGTTGGCCTCATTTGGTGAGTACAAACAAACATGCTTTTTTACATGAGTTTATGACATGATCTTTGTGGAATTGGATACATGACCTACGCTATTTATTTTATGATACTCACCCCAAGAGATCCCTTGGCTCTCATCCATTGAGGTTGTGGTCAAATTTATTTGGCCTCATGTCTTGAACGTACAATGTAATTCACCCAAGACATGTACCCGCCACCCATGTATGCTTGCAATTGGGTTGATGAGGTGATCCACTTGTTTAAACGAGGTCATCCCCATATGAGTAGATTTTATGGTCTAGGATATTTCTTCTCCATGTGGCCCCTTCTATTTAGGATACAGTCAAATTCACCCCAAGACATGGTCCTGATACACTTATATTGCTTCTGCGATTTATTAAGTGAAGTTTGTGAGCTTGGATTAATTAATCTATGATATTAATTCTATTAAATTCACCTCAATACTTCCACTTGACTCATCCATTGAGTGCAGTTACATCAAAAATTGCCCCACTTGAGACCTATGTATATACTTTCTAACATCTAGCTTGTCACAAACACAAGTAGAAAATATCTTCAAATATTTTGAGTCATGTCATAATGTGTAATTTCTACTCTTGAAAGTATTTTGTCCACGTCTTGATTTACTACTTAATAAATTTAATTATAGACCTCCTCTCAAACATGTTTTATATAAACTACGATCGGCATAACCGTTGCACCTCCTTTTGGTGCAAGTGCTAGTTTATTCTATCTACAGATGGTGTCTCATGCAATATGCACTAAGAAAGGTTGTGGAATCTTCAACTTGTGCCTTTGATGGAGCATGTTGGGTGTAAGCCTTCAAGCCTCCTTGGAATGGTTCTTCACTCTCAAATATCACTACAAGATTCTCGAGAGGACAATTTAAATCCCCACTCTCACTATTGAAGAAGATTATCATGTCTTGAATTGTGTTGCTTTGACCTTGCAGTTTCACATTGCTGTCATACCTGAAAAAACAACTCAGGTGATAACTTTCCTTCAAGTTCGTGCAAAGAATCTCTTTTGCTGCAAGTGGATAATCACACAAAGAGATTCACATCTCCCCTTGATTCCATTACAGACAAATTGTTTTAAAAGGAAGCAATTGATCTACCCTCTAATTCTGGTTAGCTTACAGGCACAAGTCAAAGATCTGAGGATGAAGAAGATTCATGTTGATCAACCCATTCTTTAACAGAATCTTCATTCCAAGGAGTTAAAGCCACTTTGACATGTCTGCCATGAGTAATGTAGTTGAAAACTGGGAAGCTTTCATATCCAAGCCATCAACATCAAGAAGAATCAAAACGATAGTTGAACTCGATGAAGAGCGAGCTGTCGGCCTCATCACGTTCTCACAATTAGGGTGGATAGACTGCATCTTGTACCGTCTGTTTTAAAAGTAACTTAATGCACTTTTAGATTTTCAACTTTTATTTGTGGCTTAAGTCACTTTTAGAGTTTTAATTCTTATGTTTGAAAAGTTAAGTTAACTCACTTAAGGTTTTCCATTCACTGTAAACTGTAAAGTAATTAAAAGCTGGTTATAAAGTAGTTATGTTGGATAACTTTAAAAGCTATAAAAAGGAATGACCCTTCATTTGTAACCATCTACTGCAAGAGCTGAGCATTGTAAACTTCTATCTTGTAAGTAGTAACATTTTGAGGAATGAATAAGATCACCCGAAGGTTTCTATAGCTTTGAGGGATTTCTTTGGTACCTTGGTCTTGCAGATTCTTTAAACTATCACTATTGGGTCAAGTTAATTGGTTGGTTGGTGTAAAGATTATTTTCATCCACGATTATCTACACTATTTTGGGTGAAGTCTTATTGCATTCAAGGTCAACATCCTAGAAAGAATTCTTATCAGTATTCTTTCATAAGTGTTGATTATTTTTGTATTATTTCAGTTTACAGCAGCTTAAAATGATAAAATACTTCACCATTGTAAATTTGTGTGAAATCTGTATATATTATTGTTGTGCATTTTTCACAGGTTCAAAGATACCTCCCATGCAAATAGAAGAGGGACTTAGGTCCTGCTGACTGCTTTTAACTTATTTGCCTTGAAAAATCTTAGGAGACAACAAACTGTATATGGGAAATACTAGGCAATTGGCATTGAATTGGATATATCCTCCCAAGTTGTGGAAGGGGTTTCAAAAATTTATTTTTAATCCTTTCACTAGCAATATGCTCTCACGGGCATCCACTGGAACATTTTGTTGTTAACACAGATATAAATAAGATATTGAGTTAACTTTTCCCACATAAGGATTATTCTCCTAGAGGTGAAAATTGTGTTGTTGATTTGTTAGCATGATGTGGGTTACAAATTCCACATAGGCAAGTGCTAATTGTGATGGGGAACTGGATGTGATTGACACGTCCAGCATTACACTGTTTGTAGCCAAAGAGAAGGGAAAAAGGAAGATGGAACAGTTGTCACCTTGAAGATATACAAGATTACAAGATCAATGTCTTGGGAAGGAGATGGCAAGGATTAAAGAATAAACAGTTGAAGGAAGAAATTTTAAGGTAAGGGATTCTCAAACTAGGATTTTATTTGCCATAGACCAGTTACAAGAGAGGAACTCTGCAATATACCAGAAAAATCATAAGGATGGCTGAGGCAGGAGGCCCTTTTAGGACACAACAAATGTTAATGCCGCAAGGAGAGACAGGTATCTCAACCAGTTCATTAATGTTGGTTTCTAGAGGGACACCGCTCAACCAAGTGGGAGAAAGAGTTTAAGAACATCCTAAGAAACTGCTGGTGACTCAGAAGCAACAAAAGGCAAAGCAAAAAACAAACATAAAATTGCAAAGGCAGGCAGAAGAGTTCCCATACCTTATATGGAGCTGAGGATTGGTGGGCTATGCAGACATCAAATGTTCAGAAGTAGGTGATAAGTTAGCAATTGTAGGAAAATAAATTGTTGAAAAGGAGGTTAGCAGTGAAGAAGAGCAAAGCAAGGGAGAAGGCATTGAGGAGATCAAGATACTTTTGTAGCACATGAAGAAGGCGGGTGGAATAAAGAAAGTGGCTAATAGATATGATGGATTTACACATCAGGAAAGCAAAGGATAGCAGATACCATAAGAGGATATATTAGATGAGTTCCCAACAAGTGTACATGATGTAATCTTAACACTAAGGATAAGAAAGATAAGAGAAAAGCTGAGAAAACAGAAGAATCAAAAGAAAGACAAGCTGTGGTAGATGAACAAGCAAGAGACAAAAATTGATTCCTATAGAAGCACAAGATCTATATTAGTAATAGAAAAAATAATTATGAAACAATACGTAGCGGTCATAAGGTAAGTAGCAGAGCATAAAGTCAAATTGGAGGAGATAAAGAAACACGAAGCAGAGGCCAGAAAAAAAGACAGGGAGTAGAAAAGAAATTAGGGAAAAAGAGAAGAAAAGGTCAAAACAATCAATGAAGCTACCAATAAGACCAAAGAATGAGAAAGAAAACTAAGGCCAAGAAGGTAGAATTGAAAGAAGTAGAATATCAGCAGAGAAAAAAGCTGCCTAAGAACAATTATATAGAATTAAGCAGAGCAATGCTCTCAGGAGAAGGCACAAAAAGTACTTTTTAAAAGAACTTGAGGAGGAGGTAGAGAAAGAGCTTAAAGAAAAGTGAAGATCACAAGAGGATTTTTAAAAGAAAAAGAAAAAGGAAAAAGCCAAGGCGGAATAAGACGATTAAAAAAATACAAATTGAAATGGAGAGGAAGCAGAAGGTGGCAGTTACAATATTGAAGAATCAAAGAAAAGAAGAAAAAGAAACCAAAGCCCTCAAAGAACAAATAGAAAAGCAAGAGCAAAAGAGGAAAAGGAAAGAGGAAGAGCTTAGGAGAAATAAGGAGGGGGGAGATAAGAAGATAAACCAAGAAGATGACGATAGGAAGAGAGCTGCAGTGGCCCAAGAACTCAGAGGATCAGAAATTTATCCAATAGCAAGGGTTACATATGCAAATGGCCAGAACAAATGACACACCTCTAGAGGACAAGCCAAAAGAGACATTGAAAACACCTAAAGGAGAGAAAGCATGGAGAAGAGTATAAGGGGACTGAGGAGGTAAAATAAACTAAGGATGATACAAAAAAAGATGATTCCCAGAAGGTAGTGGAACAAGGAGAAAATTTGGAAGGTGAGAAAGCACAGAAAGAGAGCAGGAAGCTGATAGCAGATCAAAGAGGAAAG
>VDFB02384118.1:0-14368 GCA_007258455.2 Sequoia sempervirens
AAAATTATTAACTCTATAGCTCATAATGCACTGGGACCCAGCCGCTAACAACTCTGAAAATGTCATAATTGCATTTGTGACTTTCCTCTGAATTTTAGAGGTTCATCTCCCTTGTATGATTTAATTTATAATAAATGCGCTTTTAACTAGAAATCAGTAAAGGAAGCTAACATTAGCCCATAAAATGAAACCAATGCAGAGTAAACCTTGAGGAAATCATTAATTAGCTAGTACATAGACTAGAATAACGAATGATCATTGAAATGAAAATAGAAATGGTTCATAATTGTAATAAATGAGTTAAATGCAGTAGAATGGATTTCTCATATAAAATATGCTCTAAATACGCACATGGTACATGGATCAGTACGATCAACATTACATTCAAGACTAAAAAACTCACAAGTTGTGATTTACTGCAATATGAATTATACTTAAACCGTGATAAATTGTTCCTCTCTTGGTTACAACATAGTGTACTCTCAATAATTTGGACCCTCACTGAACTATTCTCCACCTAGATGTAGGGTTCTTCCTCCTTTCTTTGACAGTTACTAATTAGTTGCTAAACATAGCAAAATTTTCTTTCTGTTTAATTGTCCATCCTAAAAATTGATAGATGAAAATAATTAATGACTGGAATGATTACATAGCCAATGATATGACCTAGGCAATAACGAAATATATATTGTTTTAACTTTTTCCTTGTGGCCATCAATTCTTATGTAGTTAGCATGCTTCACAAACCACACATTAAATAGCCATCTTAGAGGTGCAATGGAGTCGCACGTGCAAACTGTTCAGCAAGAAGATCAATTTGGAATGTTAATTAAACCTTGATCACATCAACAATTAATTTTGAGTGTATTTCCATCTGCTCATTTGATTGATCTTAAAGAATACCAGTTCAAATGTCTCTCCAACCTTTTATAAATTTAGTAGGCATAGCCGCACTTCACCATCCTGAAGTATCCAAAATGGTGAGTGCTCAGAGTGACAGTTTCAATGAATGGCTTCATTGTCATTGAGGAAGTTGATTGCAGTCCCCTCTTTAGGTGACTATCTGACCAGCTGAGAGAGATCTTCAGTCCAGAGCGAGATAGAAGAGGAGGTGTTGCACAGTATACTAGGAGGAGCATTCTTGAATCAAGTGCATGTACACAATGCTATGCTCCTTGAGAATTTTGTGTATATTTTCATTCATACCTTTGGACATCGAGATTAGGTAATGAGGGCAGTAGAGTGTCTGGTTAGACCTTAGTTTCCTCATAGAGTTAATGTAGCTATCACTAAGCTCAATAGCTACCCATGGAGTGGATTGGTTGGTGACGCCATCTGCATCACAACTACAACTCATAATGAAGCCACTGAAGAATTTGTGACCCTTCTCCATGCAGGGCTGGTGAGGAACGACATGGGGCTATTTGTGCAATTCCTCCAATCCCATGAAAATCTATTCTCACCAACCTAGATAGAGTGCCTCCAAGTGGTGGTTGAAGCAATCTGTGTGCTTATGTTTATTCTGTGTGTCTGAGGAATTTCATTTTGATGCTCCCAATTTTGTAATCAAACAACAAATTTTGTAGTGCCCTCAATATATATAATAAAATTACAACATTTTGTTACTCTGTTGTTTGCATTCTTTATGAGCAATTTTGTTTTTAAATTTCATTTGTTGTATCTTTGATGGCATTTGTAGTTAGGGAAAATTAGATATAAAACTAAAACAACAAGATATCAAACCCCTAACTAGCACAATAGAGTACGAACAAGCATGAAAATCAAAAATAACAAGCGAATGCAAACCCAAATCCACGTTGAACTCGATTGATCTCCATTGCTCTTCTCAACCTCGCATGAGAATGCAAGATTTTGAAGGATTGTTGATGGAGGAATGTTGGTTGCTCACTATTTCAGCATAACATTGAGATGAAAGATAATAGAGAAGATAGATGTAGGTAGATGATAAGATTGAAATAATTTTGGCAGAGTGAGGATACTAGAAGAAGATGGATCCAAATGGCCTATGTGAGGCTAGATTTATATGCAAGAGCTGATATGATTTGATAGCTAAGATTAAAAGTCAATAGTGTGATGTGTATGGCTAGTATTAAAAGTTGATTTTTGTGCCTATGACACACATTAAGCGGGTTATGACATGAGGCTAAAATTAGGATGTGAGGGAATAAGTGGGATTTTTTTATTTATTTTGAAGGAAAATATGTGTATGACACACAAATAAGTGGGACTAAAAATAGGATGTGAGTGGGAATCTCATAATTTAAATAATAAAATTATTTAAATTATTTGTGCATGCGAAGAGTTTTAGTCATGTGACACATGTTGCAATGTGACAAAAGTGAGGGATTAATTCAAATATTTAATTTGAATGATTTTGAGACATGTGAAGGGGAATTAATTAAATAAATGAGATTTATTTAATTAATTAGGAAGGTGATTAAGTGGAATAAATGGGATAAGTGGGATAATGTAATGACCTAGGGTAAAATATTACAAGATGTCTTACAAGGTCATTTATCGACTAGGTAATGTTATGACATGGACAATTTTTGGTGTCTACATTTTTCCCCTCTTTGAGATGATGTTCGAGATGGTGGGATTTATGTCAAGTAACATCATTTCAAAGAAGCTAAGGTATGGATAGAGGAAAAAAAATATGATGCCCTGGCAGCCACTTGAGGAAGTGAGGAGTAAGATGAATGAAGGAAAGGGATGATAGAAGAATATGATGATGCAAAAGATATGAAGAAATGGGGTCATGATGTAGGATATGATAATGATGATGATGCCCCCTCGAGAGGATAGGTGGGTTGGAAAAACACGGATATGCTCCCGAAATGAATGAAATAGTAAAGGAGGGACAAGATGAATGATACAAGATAGGAAGAGAAGGATGACACATTATGTTGTAATAAATTGAGCAATCATATATTTGATGTAGCACTAGATGTTATGCACCAAGGTATAAGGACCAAGGTGAAGATGTGTCTCATGCCCCAACGTAATACAACCTTGTCTAGATACAAGATATGAATATTAGCTAGGAGTGATTTGGATTTGATGTGAATGAATATTGAAATGATAACACACACAAGCAAGCAAGCATGCATGCACAAATGATACAAAAAAAAACAAGGTATTTCCCCTGTAGAGTTGTAAACCAATTATTAATTGATTGATTGATTGATTGTTTGATGATGATAGTGTTGTCATTTCAGGGAATGATCTATACCATTTCGGGGAACGATCTATATCCCTAGATCAATACAAGGATGATTGATTGATTGATTGATTAATTGATTCGGTTTACAACAAGATTAGGATCAAGACCAAAGGATGTGATTGGATAATTTAAATTGTTTGATCGATGATTGGTATGGATTAAGGATTGAATTTCATTTGGATTATTGCTTGGAATGATTGAAGATGATTTATTTGAAGATTTGGATGATGATTGATGAATTGAATTGAGGAATTTATTTGCTTGGAATGATTTTGATTGATTGGATTGATGAAGAAATGATTTGATTTGATGATAATGGTTGGATTGATTATAAGAATGGGTTTGATAAGAAGAAGTGTTGTGATTGATTAGAAGAATGGATTTGATTAGAAGAAGTGATGTGATTGATTAGATGAATGGATTTAATTAGAAGAAGTGATGTGATTGGATAATTTGATGAAGAAATTAATTTGAAGGATTGATTTGAATAAGTGGTGAATTGATTTGTTGAATTTGAAGATTTGATTTGATGATGATGGATTGATTTGTGATTTGATTGTATTGCTTGGGTTTTTGATGGATATTTGTTTTATTTTTTGACTTTTTTTTAATTCTTTTTTTTAATAGGAGAAGGATAGGAGGGACTCAAGTTTCTAGTTCCATGAAAGGTGATAGTCCTACTAGATGGATGTCGTCGCATGGACCATGTCAAGTGTACTCATAGATGTTGGTAAGGAATTGCATGAGTGTGAGATGGTGGATTATGAAAGGCATATGCAAGGATGGATGGGGAATAGTGGATTGTATTGGACTTATTGAAAAGGATGGATGAAAGGTTTATGCAAAAGCATGGACCATAGGAAGGTGATTGAGAAGATATGTAGGATAGTAGTTGAAGGATGGGGAGATGGAGGTATGTCAGAAAATGGCTGAGATAAATCACAGAATGAAATAGAAGGAAGCTAGAATAGCTACAAAAATGTAACAGAAGAAAAACCCATAGCTCGCGGCCTAGGTTCTTTGTTTCTTTTCATAGAATAACAAGAAGACACTATAATGTGTAAAAATGAGCTTACCTTCTTCAAGTTTTCTTCTGTTATTTTGTATAAAATCTTTGTGTGAGATTGTGCTCTAGAGGCTTAGATACAAACTCCATAGCAGCCAAGTGAATGAGTCATAGAGATCAAGAAAGAAATAGATGAATGAGTGGAAAAGCTATAGGAGCTGCAACCCTAAAGGCTCAGATTGCAAAAAGTTGAAATTTTTCTCAATATTATTACCAGAAAATGACTTACCAACATCACAATGAAGAGGTTCATCAAATTTTGTTCAGACTTCATTGATAGTCACAGAAGTTCATCTTCTTGAAAGCTCCAAAAACCCTCATTTGCAGCAGTCGAGCTTCCTCCAGAAGCTTCATGATAAAATGAAGTGAATATCTTACCTTTTTGCTTTTCTTTTTTAGGGTTTCATAATCCTAAAATAATGTGCTGATGAAAAGGTATTTTACCTTTCGTTTTAAAATTAAATCAAGTGACTAATGCACATTCACGGGCTAAGACTTTTGGTCTTATGCCTTAGGGCTTTTCCTTTCTATAGTGTAAGCCTTTTTAGACTTATTTTTATTTCTTCATTTTTGCATAATATTTGAAAATATGTAAAGCACTAATTCTTAATGATGTTTTATAAATCATTTAGACTTAATTATTTTCTTTAAAATGCAAAATGATGGAGATTTTCAACATTTAGTTAGGGAGACTTATGCTTTCAAACAAATGGAGGGAATGTTATAGGGTAGGTCATTTTTAGTTTGGAGACATATGCCACATTTGTAGGAGCATTAATGCACCTTTTTGGAGGTTTTGATAGAATCTAGGAGTGGTTTTTCATGCCTAGATGTTTGGCATGGTCAAAATCACTTTCCCCACATGTTGAAGATAGTTTTGGGGGGAATCTAGTACCTCATTTTTAGGATTTTTTGGTGGATCCGACCCAAGGTAGTTGTTTGCTCCTATTTTGGTGCAACTACTTGGGTTGAGTTTTATATTCACTCTTGGAGCTCTTTTTAGGATTTAGTTCTAAATTTGCAGTTTTTTGAATATAGTGATTTCTACAGTCCATCAAATTTCAGCATGCTTTGTAACTCATCTTGTCATGTAAAACAATGAGTACCTTGAATGTTAATAGAATTGAGTTATTTTTCCCTCTCATTACTTTCTTTTCTTGTATGCATTTCTTTATGGTGATTGATCGAACTGCTTGTGAAATCTATATTTTTTCCTTGTGTTTTTGTCTCACTGAAAGCACCTTGTTGCAAGAAGATATATTACTTCAGGTTATAAGTTGTGTGTGAAAAATGTAAAATTTCTAGTTGTGAGATATAATTTTCCTTCCAGGATTTTGTGTCAACACCCTCTTATAAAGTATTTATGTAAGCAATATGCTAAAATGAGTTGTGTAAGATTCTTCCCATCTATTAACTTAACTGTGTAGCTAAACTGAGTTTGCATATCTTTTAGTCAGTTTGGTGTATCACCATAGAATAGTAGCTTTCAGTTTTGTTTTAAAGTTACATCTTTCTCACCTTTTCCTTAGTAAATAAAAATAGTAGTTTAGGTGATATCCAATAAAGAACCAGCTTTCTCTGGAGGTCCTTTTCTACTATAGGTGACCCACAACCTCAAAAAAGTTCCCATGTTTCATATGATTAGTTGTGTTAAGTTTCAACTCAGGTGCAAATCATAGTATTAACAATACTATCATCTAATGTAGCCATGGCAAAGGGTCTAATGAAGTATTATCCAACCATGCATCCAAAAAAATAGATTCACAAAAAATAATGTGTAGACACCTAAAATGACCTAGGCATGCAAGCTTCATTTTTACCACTTTCGTCGTAACATAATTATGACATTTAATTATGTCCTTGGTCCACATTCGACTATTGATTAAATAATTCATAATTATTTAATTAATTCATGTCATTTATTCCTCATGATTATTAAATAAATAAATATTGTTTATTTATCTAATACGTCATAAATTATCTAAGTCTTCCTTTAATTAAATAAATTTCTTAATTTATTTAATCCCCCCTTTGTCATTCATTTCTCCTTGATTATTAAATAAATAAATGTTATTTATTTATCTAATACGTCATTAATTACCTAGGTCTCCCTTTAATTAAATAAATTTCTTAAATTTATTTAATTCCCCTTTGTCATTTAATTACGTCACTAATTAGGTTCACTTTCTTTCCAAAATTAAATAAATTCTAATTTATTTAATTTTTGTCCACTTCCCACTATAATTAAATAATTATTTTAATTATTTAATTATTCATTAGCCTTTTCTCTCATTAAAATAAATAAATTTGATTTATTTAATTTAGTCAATTCTCTTGAGTTTTGAATTAAATCATTATTTAATTCAAAATGATTCATTTTGTCACATTCCTCCATAATTAAATAATATCTTTATTATTTAATTATTTACTGGTCACCTTGAGTAAATAAATTTTATTATTTAATTTCTCTAGAAACCTCTTTGTCCGTGCCAGTCTTATCTTCCAAATTAATTCTTATCTTTTGACATCTCATTTAATTTCAACCCTTGATTGAATTATCTTATAAGTCAATCTTGGCCCTTGATCCTTATCATTTGCCCTAATTTTGACCTAACCCTAATTCTTATTACAACATTCAATCTTGATAATTGATTCTAGGGTTTTTGTCATCTGCTCATCCTGGCCACACATTCAAAATTAGGTTTTTATAAAATGGCAATTTTGTTCTCGTGAGGGACTCTCTCTATCTCGGGGCTCATTTTACATCCAACTTAGGTTTACTTTGTCATTCTGAGTCATTGTCATTTTTAGTCTATTATGAGTCATTGTGGGGTTATTTTCTTTTATACAAATCCTTCAACACTTGCATAGGGCTTTGTCATTTGTAATAGTTGCTCATTTGAAATCTGAGGGCATATTTATTTACTGCAAGCTAGGAGGTGTAACAAAGGTCAACCATGGAAGATGAGGACTTAGGGTAACATTGTTCCTTTTGTTTTCATATTATTTCCTTTGTGCTTTGTTATTTCATTGGAATTTTAATGTTATTGTGCTAACCCTTTAACAAACTTGATTTTCCCTTGAGGGAGTTACATTGGTGAACCCGATGTCGTTTTTCTACTTTTAAAATACGGTTTTGTTGTTGTTTTATGTTGTTTTGGGAATACGGTATGGATCATAAGTGTTTTAAAACATTGTGGCCCGTGCTTATGTGTTGTGGCAGCTCGTATGGCGATGCATGCAGCTCTAACAAAATTTTGCAGGCCCGGCCGAATGAACTCTTGCATTTGATTTCGAGGCGCTTGTCGGGGACTGAATGGCGCATATGCCAGAAATGAGCAGCATCTCTCACGGGTATAATAATTCTTCTTCGAGTTTTGGGGTTTTGTTTTCTAGTTTCGGGTTTTTACGATCTTCTATAGATTTTGTTACTAATCATCTCTTGTAGGTAGGCTTGTGTGTGCTTTCTATTTTCGTAGGGTTTTTTGTTGTTTTCTGTTATCTTGCAGGTACAGGTACAAATCGACGAAAGTTTTTTTAACAAAACATTGTGACGCATTTGATGCGTCGCGACGCATCTGAGAACCCTAGTATCGCATATGCTTTGACAAGTCATAACTGACAGACAGAACACCGCATTTGATTTCCAGAGCCGCATTCGACAACCCAAACGACGCATCTACCTATCGCGCCGCATCTGTCTGGTAAAATTTTCTCTTGGTTTTATCAGTTTGATTTTCAAATTTTTGGTTTTTTTTCTGTTTACTAGTTTTCTGGTTTTCTGTGTTTTTATTCCTGCATGTTAATTAGAGTAGATCTTTTGTGTTACTAATATTTTTTGGTAGCATGTGGCGATCCTTTTTCATGTGTCTAAGACCATTATATACGAGACTACTAATATTGATTGTTTGCAGGTTCACATGTCAAAGAAGGAAGAAACAAACATTGTGCTTGTTTATTTCTAAATTAGCAAACATTTGGTTTTGGTGCTTATAAAAAGAATCATGTCTTCTTTGATTGTTTGTGCTTGTGGAGTGGTAGGTGAGTATGCTCTCACTTGGTGAAAACCTTGTGATCAAAAAACCAGACCCATTTTTTTCTGTTATTTTACCCCTCACGATTTGGTATATCAGAGTATCCTCTCCCCTTGCGCATTCGTGCGATCCTGGGTGTAAGAGAAATGGTTGCTGACTCTAGAATTCGGGCCTATTCTGGTGGGAAAAAGTACTCACCCGAGATATTCCGGACCCGGTAGCACCACGACACCGAGGACTTCCGACCCGATATATAAAGAGTGGGTTCTTGGGAAAGCCAAGAATCACAGTTGGCGGATGGATTGAAGGACTCTGCGCCATGGATCACGCCCTGAGCGGAGATGCACGAATTAAACACCTCTTGTCTTAGTGTCCAAGCTGTTCTGTGGTCGTTGCTTGAGTGCGAGAATTACGATTATCATGCTTTCGAAGATACTCACTCATGATCCCCTTAGTAGAGATAACAATTCTTGGGATGTCACTACCCAAAGAACCAATTTGGTGTCTTTCGAATGACATTAATGAGAGGCTGTGGAGGCAATACTTACCAAAATTCTAAGCTATCCCCACTCTCGAGAAGAAGGTGTTTATCACCAATTCCGAGGTAGTGGGCTATACCAAGTATACAAACCCCTTGGCCTAATGGCCTTTTGGGATGCGTGCTTATCTAATGTGTGTTTGGTTACTTTATAAAACGCTATGTTTGCCAAGTGTATTCTAGTTCTACCATAGTTCAAAACAAAACATTCATCAAACAGATCAAAACTTCCATCAAAACAACACGAAAATCACTTTGTAACAAAACTGTCATATCTATCGAACTGCAACTGACATTCTACAACACAACTGCTCTGATAAATTGCATCTAAGACTCAGAACGCCGCATCTGTAGGTGTCACGACACATCTGTTAGTTAAAAAGCCGCATTTGATAAATCGAGTCACATTTGAAAGTCAAAAAGCTAAACTGATAAACTGAACCGCATATGCTAAACTGTGACGCAATTGACAAACTGAGACGCATTTACTTGTCAAAATTTTAAGCTTCATAGCTGAAACCTGAGGTCTCCAAACTGTCAACCATTTTTCAAATTCTGTCACCAAGAAGACTTTGTTAGAAACCTAACTTGAAATTGCTCAAAGTCTTGACCATTAGCTTGCATTAGTCACCATAGGTTTCATACCTCATTCCTTTTTCGTTGCATACATTTGACACTAGACTATCCCTAAGTTTCACATTTTGCATAGTTAGGATTAGGAAAATCTTAAGTACCCCTTGGAAAAATCATTGTTTTCGAAATCAGACCCTTTTGGACCAAGTTATCAAACATCCTTTTAGTCATTATCCTCTTTTGTGAGATTTCTTCCAACTCAAAAGTTTAGTTAGGAAGACTCACTAGTCATTTAGATCTTGTCAACTTGTCATCAAGCAACAAAGTCCTTTAGCGGTCCAAATCGAAAACAAAGTTCAAGCTTAGAAGTGCTTAGATAACCTCGTCTCACATTGCATACACATTGCATACCTTATTCACAAAAATACAAAAACAAGTCATTTTTGTCATCATTTTGAACCTTAGACTTCACATAGTGTCATACTTGCATTTAGTGGTCATTCCCCTTTGACCAATATCATTTATGGTCGAAACCAGACTTCAAAAGCACAAGAGACAAATGGAAAACTTTAGACAAGACCCCAACAGTCCCCCACATGACTCAAACTGGACCTTGAACGATCCATTTACCAATCTAGACAATCAAACTCCAGTGACAACACAATCCTTATCCAACAACACATTCGAACTCTACTTGCAAAGAAATGAAAATGGCCAACTACTTCAGGAAAACATAGAGGCATTGACACAAGACCCAGAGGTCTATCAGCTTGCTGAAACAATAGCACATCACGACAGAGACAGATTTGTAGCTATGCTCTTCAGTGAAGGAGCTAAGTTACCACCAGGATTTGACATTAACACATTAAATGAACCTAATGCTAACAACGTACATAACATCTCACATAGTGGTCAAGTCCTAAATACTACAAGCAACATCCCTTTTGACACCACAACAACATTGCATACCACATCCAACATCCCAAACATCTCCAATACAATAAACGCTACATCTATTGGGGGATCACAATCATTCACAACATCCACAACACTAACCAAATTTAATACAACCACTCTTGGCTCCTCGACACCATCGGCAAATCATTCCAATCATCCTGTTATCACAACAGTAAATACCACGGGGGCATCATCAAGTCACCACAACTCCCCCTTGACAACTACATCTACTACCATGAACACAACTTCAACAAAATCATTCAGTAGTAATTCACAACATCCTTTGCGAGGAGCCACAGGACGTATCTTTATACAAGGACAACAACAAAACGTTAACACGACAACATAGTCAAATGTCATTGCCTCTCAAGGTACAAATACAAATGTCCCCCTTGTACAAAATCAACAATTTACACAAGGTGGCCAAATAACTCAACCTATGACATCATTAATACATCATAACATTCATGGTCACAACATCCCCCAAATAACGACACACATAGTTGGGGGGCACATTCCAACATACTCATCCAACGTTCACACTCATCAACATGCACCTAATCACAATTTCCAATACCAACAACACACGTCATACGTACCACAACAACCCATACCGCCACAATACAACTATACTCACGCAGGAACACAGGGTGTACCAAGCAATCCAACATATGGAAATATAAATGACCCTACCATAGATGAACTCAAAGCAACAGTGAGGGATATGGAGAAGAAAATGCAAAACATGTTCATTACAGCTAGGAAATCAGAAGTATCATATGATCTGGATGTATACCCATTCGATCCAAACTTACGTATGCCCACATTTCCACCAGGATATGTGTCACCCAACTTCACTAAATATAAAGGCAAGACAAATCCCATTGAACATGTTCGCATATTCACAACCAATTGTATGGACATTGCCTACGAACCAACATACTTAATGAGACTCTTTTCCAAAATTTTGGCAGGTCAAGCCCTTGAATGGTTTTCAACGCAAAAGGATATCCAAACATGGGACGAGCTCAAATGAAGATTTATAACAAATTACGCATACAACATTGACATGGACACCTCTATCACTAGCTTGTGCAACCTCACACAAGAAGAGTCGGGTGAGACATTTATCCCCTTCTTTCAAAAATGGAGAAGCCTCACTAGTCGATGTCACATTGACATTCCTGAAAGGGAAAAAGTTGACATGTTTGTTCAAACACTTCTAGGGCCCCTAAAATTTTCATTGAAAATACATTGTTGCATAACCTTCACAGAATTAGTGGAAAAGGGGGTCCAAATTGAGAAAGCCCTTATCGCAAAGGGAGAATTGAGATATGGTTCCAAAAACACAAACACCAACCCACCCGCTGACAAAAACAAATATTGGGTCAAGAATAAACATGTTACAAATGATGGTGTTGTGGACGCCAAGACTGCAAGTCCTGTATTGGCCCTGAAAGGGGTTCAACAACAAAACAGACCAATAGCGACATTGACACCTCCCCCCAATACTCCTTCAAACAGTCAAAATGGTCAAAACAATCAAGGACAATATCGTCAAATAAGACAATTTCCTAGGGGTCGCACATACACCAATTTAGGTGAACCCATTGTCGAAGTCCTTAAGAAGTGTATCCAATATGGGGTCATCACACTTCCAGAAATAAAACCTTATGACCCAAGACAATTCAAACCAGCATGGTGGAATGACAATGCACTTTGCGAATACCATCGAGTCAAAGGGCATATGACCTCTAATTGCCGACAACTAAAAAACATAATCCAAGACCTTATTGAAAATCGCACCATCGAAGTAGGTGGATCGCAATTCAATTCCAACTCAGATCATACTATCCACAAGAATCCACTGCAGGACCATGATTCTCATAATGCTTCCACTTCAGGTTCACAGAACCAAGCTAACTTCACTCAAGCCAAGTATGATTACTCTGGTGGACCAACAATAAATAATGTTAGAACTGATGATGAGTACATCAACACCATTATGATCAAGAGAGCACCATAGTGCAATGCTACTACGCAAAGTGGCAACATCACTATAGCCGGTCCACCTCCCCCTAGACAAGCCAAGATCATTATAGCAGGCCCATCTGCTAAGTAATCACAACCCGCTTCATTTTCCAAACAGCCAAAACCTGTCTCAATCCCACAACAGTGGAAACCCAAAGGGAAATTCAGCAGTGACCAACTAGGAAAGGAACTTCCGTACACAAAGAAATCCTGGATAAAACTCTCTTAGAGTCATCGGTCCCAAAGGACATCGATGTCAATCAGTTTGAAACTATGGTGGGATATCTCACCACGCCGCACCATGTCACCTTCTCAGATCAGGATTACTCATCATCAAAAACCAACCACAACGATGCATTACAACATAGAAGTTTTTGTCCACAAGCACAAAGTTAGATGGGTTTTAATAGATGGCGGAGCAGGATTGAATATATGCTCCCTCAAACTGGTTAAGGCTCTCGGGTTCTCTAATGCGTGCTTAGACCCAACAAAAAGCATAGTGATCAAAGCATACGACGATGAGGAACACTCTTCACGAGGTGTTATCTCTCTCCCTCTTAGAATGGGACCAGTCATTGTAGACACAACTTGCCAGGTCCTGGATTTGGAACTACCATACAACATCTTACTTGGCCGTCCATGGATGCACGCCTTAAAAGCCATTCCGTCGACATACCACCAATGCCTCAAGTTTCCTTTTGATGGTACAGAAGTAACCATATACGGAGACCCTGACCCTTTCCAATATTGTACCAATTTAAGGGGTATCTCTGAAAACCAAGTACCTATTAACTGAGAAGCACCTGGCTCCTCGTCCAAATACGTCGATCCTTCCACACTCATGTCATCCTCCACACCCACTCCATCCACGTCTTCAGCCATTCCACCACCCTCCACTAGTCCTAAGACTGAGGTGACTATCAAAATCCAGGACCTAGGTTGCAGAGAGTTCAAACTAAATACAACATATAGCATAACCACAATACCCACTCCTCCAAAGATATATGGTCGACCATGTTTCAGAATGGAACCACAAGAAACATTCGCAGTTCCACCGAATACAATTTTCATCAAGTGGGGAGACATGAGTGATGAAGACCTTGCCGACATCACAGGATGGATCTATAAGGATACAATCTCACTACCTCCACTACCAGTTCAGAAATATGGCAAGGGTTACAACATTATGAAGGCTAAAGGCTACGATGGTACTAGTGGCCTTGGAAGAAATAAAAATGGTCGAAGGGAACCCATAGAAACTTTTCAAACCCTGGAGTATCTTGGATTAGGGTTCGGATCACTTAACAATGACGATCGACGTACCTCTAGACTCTCAAGTGAGCGAGTACATGCTTCTGACAGTGTTGAGACTACTAGGGAAACCCTCACTGAAACAGACTCCCATGAGTGGGAATTTCACTTAGAACGATCCCTAAGTGACTGTTGCCTCGATGATTTGTTTGTCGAACCAAGGGAATTGACATCTGAACAATGATTTTGGCAAACATTCCAAATTGAGCGGGCACCAAACAGTCAAAATCCCACTACCACTTCCCATGACACACAACAACCACCATTCGAACCCCCTCAGTCTAATCTATTCGAAGTGTCAGATGACATCGATAGCCAAGGCTCTAAAACCTTCACTCCTTATTATGACAATGAATATGACACTAGTGAAGGAGAATACTAGATAGAATCCGATGTCGAGTTGGATGATGATAACCTCATCTACAACATCAACGAATCCATCTGTATGCTATCGGCATCCTCACCCGAATTCACTAGCCTTGACGATGGCATTTCATTAGTCTACCTTGAACTAGTCGATTGGGACCAACAAGGACCGCCAGTTCTAGACACATTCCAAAATGATGAAGCCATTGCTGAATTCATGGGATTACGTGAGGGCATACCAAGTGGGG
>VDFB02384120.1:0-52865 GCA_007258455.2 Sequoia sempervirens
TGAAACATTATCCAAATGAGCATTTTGAAGACCTTATCTTATCGCAAGATAATGCTTGGCATCCTTTGCAAGCTTACTATACCCATCCGTCCATACACCTATCTAAGGATCCATCCATAACATTCCATACATTGCTAGACACTAGGGGATAATATTTACATCTTGCTTCGAGAAAAAATATTGATATATATCCTCCAACTTATGTGGTGATCTGAACATTAGAAAACGTGAAATCAAACTAGTCAAACCACTTGTGAGAAAAATTCCAAATCACTAACCCATGAAATATTTTTACAAGAAGATGTTCTTTATCAAGTTTCATCTTTCATCGAACATCACTCCAAATAATCAATATCAGTCACACTTCAAACGTCACATCAAATCATCCAAAAAATCTTTTGTTTCAAATGAAGCTTCAAAATCTTGATCGATCAAATCCAATCAATCCATCACCATCTTGGGAGATCCTTCCCAATCCTCGTGTTGTTTAACACTATCCTTGCATTGTTGTGTATCCTCAACAATGTTATCATCATCAGTTTTGATCAATCAATCCTTGCATTGTTGTGCATCGTCAACAATGTTATCGTCATCAATCATGATCAATCAATCCTTGCATTGTTAGGTATCCTCAACAATGTTATCATCATCATCAATCCACCAATCAGATCAATCAACCTTAGCTTGGTTTTCAACCAAAAAAAAAAACCTAAAACAGAGCACTGATATTGTCATACATATCCATATCGAAATTGTCAAAATCATGCGAAAACCCAAAAACAATTCAAAACATATCAAAATCCAAATACACACAAAGAATTGAAAAATGTCAAAAAGCATTGGAATCCGAACTACACCGTCTCTGAGCTTAAAAATATGAAAGGCTCACCTTTGATCAGCCCCAAGACATCAAAATCCAAAAACATTCAAAAATAACAAAATCAAAAAACATTCAAAAAAATCAAAAATCAAAACATTTGTAAAATCTTGAAAATACCAAAAATAGCTTCAAAACATTCCAAAAATGCCAAAAAGTCCAAATATTTGAAAAAATCCATCCATCTCATCTCCCTTTCACTTGCAATAATCAATCATCCATAATAAACTGATCATCACCTTCATCCTTTGGCAAAAAAATAGAAACAACCACAACAATTGGCAAAAGAAAACTTCAAAAATAAAATCAAAATTGAAACAAACCGTTAAATGAAAAATCAAACTCTTGATCATTTTCAAACATGTCAATCAACCTTATATCAATAGCCTATCAATCAACTTATCAAACCATCATCATCCTATACAATGCATGTCCTAGGATATATCGTTCCGACAATGGGCATCATTATGGATATCAGTTGGATTCTTATCCTATCAAAACAAATCCCTTTGGCTAGAGATATGAAGAACATTGACTTGTTTGTGTAATTGATTTCTTCTTTTGATTTATCTTATTGCACTCATTCCAAGGACCTCTCGATGACATCCGAACAAATGATTTAGAGAGATAGGAATGGGGAAATGATCATTATCTTTTGTCTACTGTGCTTGTTGGACGTTCTTGTAAAATAACTTGGCAAATAATTGCTTTGTTAGGTAAGTCCTAGCAAGGTTTCTGTATGTCAAGTGTGAACAAGAATACTCCTATCTATTTGTCGAGTCAAAGTCCATTGCACTAGGTAGAATGCCATCCTATTTCTTTATACCTTGATGCATCGTGCTTATATGTGTTATCAAACATAAGGTAAGTAGCCCTTTTAAAGTCCCATTCCTTGATAAGAAAATCATCATCATCTATCATCATCATCATCATCTCTAATATAGTCTTGTCAGATCATAGACTTGTTGGATTATCTTGTCATCATCTCATTTCTTCTTTCTTTTCTTTGCGCTTACATAATATCACCAACGCATCCATCATGCATCCATCCTGCATCCACAAACCATCAACATACCACATATCATTCATATCATACATAATAGGAAGCAACGATCATTTCACATGCAGTACATTTGCATCATCATCATAATATAGATCTGTTAGTCTAAGCATCTACACAAAACATTCATTCCAAATCATATAGGCATCACTGCATCATCCATCTCACATACATCATATCATCATTTAAGTTGTTTAGGATAATATAGATTGGTTATTCTAAGCATCTTGAAATCATCTCATTTGCATTATCATCATAACCATCCATCTTTAACCTCTTTATCGCTAGATTGACCCTCAAATCGAATCTTTTCGCTCAATCTCTCAAGGGGGAAATGTACTAGTGTACTTCTTTCCGCTGGGGCATCTGAAAAAATAAGAAAGTTTTTTAATTTTTCATCATGACAAGTTTATTCTTTGAACCAACACAGCAAGTACATTACTTCAAAGAGGGGAAAAATGTAGACACGTGAAATTAGTATTGTGCACTTAAATAGCATCACATTCATAAATAAAATTCACACTTGTCCATTCATCAGGTGAATCAGGTTCATTTAATTCAATCTCCTAAGGTCATTCACTTAAATTGAATAACTTAACTTTATTTAATTTAAGCCTAGCATTCCCTCTTTGATTAAATAAATCAAACCTTTATTTAATTAAATCTCAAATCATCATTCATCTCCCTTTGATTTACCTTAAATCCCTAAATATAAGTCAAATGGGTCAAAGGAATCTAACATCATCTTAACTAATCTAATCCACGATTAAATGCTAAACCTAATCACTTGTATTCTCTAGATTTTTCCACTTGCACATGAAAATGCATTTAATTGATTTATCAAAATCTTTATTTACTTTCAACTTGGCATAAAGGGAGAATATTCTCCAAATTTGAATCTCCCCCCAATTTGACATGTACATCCAACAAAGCATTTATGAGCTCTTACATGGCTCTTGCACAAGTCAAACTCAACATTTAACTCTCAAATTCAAATTTGAATCTCCCCCTCTTTGGCACATTGACCAAAATGTGTTCATTCCTCAACCTATCACAAGTTGACAAGTGGCTCAATCTCATTGGTCAAATCTCTATCCCACATTGCTCTATTTTGAGCACTCTTAGCATTTGACATTTTATAAATAGAAGGTTTAATTCTTCAACAAATCCTCCACAATCTCATGCAAATTCACTCTCTTCAATTGAGAACTAATTTTGTCTACCTCATATCATCTTCAAAGCAATTTCATATCATCAATATTATGAAGCTTAGCAAAGGATTGGGAAAGGGCTTCTTTCCATAGAAGCACCAATCCACTATGAGATAAATTTGGATTCATGTTGTTTATATGCTTATTTAGTTTTTCCTATTGTTTTAATTTCTCATTTAGCATATCTAACATGATGCAACATTTCATAGGGATATTAGATTTTATGTGTTTTGGTTGACTTATTCTTGTTAAGGCTTAACATATTGCAGATTTAGTATCCATAGTTACAGTTATCATCACGAATAGGATGAGGGTTAGGGTTAGTGTTAGAGTTAGGACTAGGATTAGGTTTATCATCATGAATAGGATTAGGGTTAGGGTTAGGGTTAGGGTTACTATTAAGGTTGGGGTTATCATCACAAATAGGGATTAGGGTTAGGGTTAGTGTAAGGGTTAGGGTTAAGGTTATGGTTATGGTTAGGGATAGGGTTAGGGTTGTGATTATCGTTAGGGTTAGGGTTATGGTTAGGTTTATGGTTAGGGTTATCATCATGAATATGGATTATGATTAAGGTTAGGGTTAGGGTTAGGGCCAGGGTTATGGTTATGGTTAGGGTTAGGGTTATCATCAAGGATAGAATTATCATCATGAATAGGATTAGGGTTAGGGTTAGTGTTAGGGTTAGGATTAGGGTTAGGTTTATCATCTCAAATAGGTTTATCATCATGAATATGATTAAGGTTAGGGCTAGGATTAAAGTTAGCATTAGGGTTAGGGTTATGGTTATGGTTATGATTAGGGTTACCATCATGAATCGGTTTATCATTGTGAACAAGGATTATGGTTAGGGTTAGGGTTAGGGTTAGTATTAAGGCTGGGGTTATCATCACAAATAGGTATTAGGGTTGGCATTAGGGTTAGGGTTAAGCTTATGGTTATGGTTAGGGATAGGTTTAGAAATGATAAAGTATAGTAATTTGGTGAGGGTTAGAGTTAAATTGGGATTAGGGTTGGGGTTATCATCATGAATAGTTTTATCATCATGAATAGGGATTAGGGTTAGTGTTAGGGTTAGGATTAGGATTAGGGTTAGTGTTATGGTTATTGTTATGGTTAGGGTTAGGGTTATGGTTATGGTTAGGGTTAGGGTTACAGTTATCATTACGGATAGGATTATCATCATGAACATGATTAGGGTTAGGGTTAGTGTTAGGGTTAGGATTTGTATTAGGTTTATCATCACGAATAGGATTAGGGTTAGGGTTAGGATTAAGGTTAGGGTTAGGGTTATGGTTAGATTTAGGCTTATATTTATCATCATGAATAGGTATTAGGGTTAGGGTTAGGGTTAGGGTTAGGGTTAAGGTTATAGTTATGATTAGGGATAGGTTTATAAATGATAAAGTATAGTAATTTGGTGAGGGTTAGAGTTAAAATTGGGATTAGGGTTGGGGTTATTATCATGAATAGGTCTATCATCACAAATAAGCTTGTCCTCACGAATAGGGATTAGGGTTAGGGTTAGTGTTAGGGTTAGGGTTAGAGTTAGGGTTATGTTTATTGTTATGGTTACAGTTAGGGTTATCATCACAAATAATATTATCATCATGAATAGGATTAGGGTTAGGGTTAGGATTAGGGTTATGTTTATCATCACAAATAGGATTATGGTTAGGCTTAGGATTAAGGTTAGGGTTAGGGTTAGAGTTAGTGTTAGGGTTAGGGTTAGGGTAAGGGTTTGTGTTAGGATTGGGGTTATCATCACGACTAGGTTTAACATCACGAATAGGGATTAGGGTTAGCATTAGGGTTTGGGTTAAGGGTATGGTTAGGGACTGGTTTATAAATGATAAAATATAGTAATTTGGTTAGGGTTAGAGTTAAAATTGGGATTAGGGTTGGGGTTATGATCACAAAATTTTTTATCATCATGAATATGGATTAGGGTTAGGGTAAGGGTTAGGATTAGGGTTAGGTTTAGTGTTAGGGTTCGGGGTAGGGTTATGGTTATGGTTATGGTTAGGGATAGGTTTATCAATCATAAAATATAGTAATTTGTCTAGGGTTACAGTTAAAATTGGGATTAGGGTTAGGGTTATCATCATGATTAGGGATTCAGGTTCGGGTTAGGGTTAGAGTTAGTGTTGGGGTAAGGATTAGGGTTAGGGTTATTGTTATGATTAGGGTTAAGATTATGGTTATCATTATGTTTATGGTTACGGTTATGGTTAGGGTTAGGGTTAGAGTTAGGGTTAGGGTTAGGGTTAGGGTTAGGGTTAGGGTTAGGGTTAGGGTTAGGGTTGGGGTTATGGTTAGGGTTAGGGTCAGGGTTATCATCGTGAATATGCTTATCATCATGAATAGGATTATTATCATGAATACTATTAGGGTTAGGAATAGGGTTAGGGTTAGTGTTAGTGTTAGGATTAGGATTAGGTTTATCATCACAAATAGGATTAGGGTTAGGGTTAGGATTATAATTAGGGTTAGGGTTATGGTTAGGGTTAGGATTCAAGTTACTATTACGGTTAGGGTTATGGTTATGGTTAGGGTTAGGGTTATCATCACGAATAGGTTTATTGTCATGAATAGGGATTAGGGTTAGTGTTAGTTTTAGGGTTAGGATTAGGGTTACGATTAGGGTTAGGGTTTGGGTTTGGGTTATGGTTATTGTTAGTTTTTTAATTAATATAAATAATAATATAATAAAATAATATAGTATAATTATATCTTTATTCATGTTAGGTTTATTTTAAAATTTAAAATATATAAATTACAATGAGATATATTGAGACATTAATTTTTTTAATTTAATATATCTATATTAAAGTTGAATGATGAAAAATTAAATGCCTCAATATATCTCGGCGTAATTTATACATCTTAAATTTAAGATATATATGCTAGTACTATTTACCAATTCTATTAAGCAATGCATGTAAACAAAATTGGTATCCTACCTCTTATTTGTATGTGAAATAAAATACTTAACAATTAGTAAAACATTTATTAAGGATCCTCAAATTCCACGTAGGGCACAATATAGTAAATCTGGCATCTATAGAAGTAATCTACTAAGAACTACAAATCTACCTGAGATTTTCAGTTTACTAAATCCTTCAACATATGAAACATATAGATGAAAAAATGATCAACAAAATAAATCAAATTATATAGCTGGAAATGATTTTCCTTGAGTTTCCAAGAAGCATACATAAAAACAACAAGGCGGTCTAATGATATTATCAATCAATTTTTCAAAATTTTGGCACATTTTTCTTATTATGTACTCCTAAAATCCATTTTATCGGCCCTCAATCTACATTTTTGCACAATTGTTTATATTTGCTTAGGGTAAGGAAAGAATTCAAATGAATACCAAAGGACTAGTCATGACCCAAAGTTGAGCAGATATCTGAAGAGAGATCGGCTCATATGTATAGAGGATAGTGTGTATTAAAAAAGGAAAAATTAAATAAATGATAAATTTGTCTCTTAAATGGCTACCAACAAATTTCCAAATTTTGGAAAAAGAATAAAAAAGGCTTTTGTGAGATATCGCATGCATTATTATTTTATTCAAATAATTTCAAGAAATTGTAACATATTGATTTTTGACTGCATGTCACTAACCTTTTAGAAAGTTCTCTTTTCCATTCTATGCATAGCTCCTCCTTTGGACTGTAGGTTGTTGGTTCATGCATATTCTAACACTTTGCATATATGTTTAAATACCCATTGTTCAAAGGTTCAAATTATTTGTTGAATAAATCCTAAGAAATATCCTTCATCTCTTTAATGAAGATCAAGAGATCCCTATGGAATGTCGAGGTCGACACAAGGGGTAACCATGAACACATTAGAATCTACTGAATATGAAATACATGTCAAAATTATTTTTCTAAGTTTCAAAAAATCTTGTTTATGATCAGGCTCTTCATTCTTCTCATCCTTGGATTTCGAACACGATGTGTCAACTTTCAACAATGTTTGAAAAAAATCGCTCCTCAGATTTCCCTTTCATATAGAATTGTTGAGACATTCACTTGAAGGAAAACATTTGAACTTTGAAATGAATTGAATCCCTATTTTAAACTTTATCAAGGTAAGTATCATCCTCAAGAGAGTGTTCTCTTTGAAAATGATCATGAAGGAGCTCCCACTAAAAATAAATACCATGGGAACTCACATTAGAAACCCCAATTCCTTAAACTTTGTGCTCAAAATTTGCATCTAGTGTATCTTTGAACCAAGCCCGATCAATTTGTTTCTCTTTGACATTCTATACGTGGCCCTTTTATCCTTTTCCATTTCTATGGCATGCAACATAGCCACTACAAAATGACTTTTCATCTTTTTTAATTTCCTTTTCAATCATCGGTTATACCATTAATCAAAAACTTGGAAAAACATTGATATCTCCTCTTAACCTAAATCCATCTAGTAATCTTTTCCTTGATCCTTTGAATAGAAGACATGCCATAGACCTTTCTGTAGGAATTAGGCCTCTAAGAAAACTCTTTGAATGCCATTTCTTCATCTATAGTAAAGGAACTTTGAATTATTAAAATTTGGATATGCATTTTGAGACAGTATATATGCAACCATACGTGTCTACTCCAGTCAAGTAAAATACAAAATAACATAACCATTACACAAAAGGGAAGTTGTGCATAGAAGTGCATTTTATCATGAGTTTCTAAACCTTCTCAACTAGCCCTTTTTGTGCATATCCTCCATGCAATGTTTAATTTGATGTATGACTAGAGATATCCCATGTATAAGCACTATGATAAAAAAAATGCATGACACCTAGTCATCTCTCTGAGCAAATAAACTTTTGACCAGACATTCTTAAAGCTTCGTGGCATCAACAACCTTTCTGTCATGTCTTTGAAATCCTTGATGTGATCTGAATTGTGTTTGCACAATCTGCTTGTGTGTCATGTCTTCACTTGGTTGCTTTGATAGGAAAACATATTCTTGAGGATCTCTACTACCAGATTGACTATGCATGGTGGGCACATACCCACAACTATTTTTCTTCTTATCCTACAATGTGACATATTTTTTGGAATGAGGTGGCTAGGTATAACAGTGAACCTCTATGCCAAACTCTTAGAAAAACTTTGAAATTCAACCAAACCCTAGAAATTCTTAGGTAACATGATTGAAATGCTCAAATATTTTCGAAATAAGACATTTTCAACTCTTCCCTTTATGCATGTTTTTTCCTACTTGGCAAGGTCTCTTTCTTTACTATTATACAGTCTTGCACCCCTTCATAATATCATGCTTCATTTTTATCCTGCTTTGACCTACTTATTCCCTCACACCCATGTGAACACCACTGTAAAGATGATGTTATAGCGAAAGCAATGTGGCTATAGCTGGTTAAAATCTATTCAAGCCCCCAACCAACAATAGAAATCCAATGGAAAGAATTTTCTTGAAAGTGCTTTTGGTTTGAAGATCACACATTGTCACAATTCTATATGTTCAGTATACACTGTCCTCTCCTAGGAAAAGAATCTTCAATTAAAGACTTTGAGAACAATGTCTATGGAGAGTTGTAGAAGGATAAGAGTTTCCCAATTGCATTTCAAGTATCAACCATGCCTTAACCCCCACCATCGTATAACCCTTGAAAACACCAAACACTTTGATTAGACTATCTCTTAACTATCCTTCTCCTATAAATGCCCATACTATAACAATTTTTCTCTTTAATCAATATAAGAAATATAGTGAAGACTATTTTAAGCCAAAGGACCCTTCCTCTAAATTTACCCAAGAATTTTCTTATAGTATCATAATGTATTAAAAATTTACCTATAATTCTAAAACATGCATACATAAAGTGTGAAATTTTAATATAACATACCTTCTTACTAAATCTGTAGTTCATTCTATGATATAAGGTTCTTTTTCCTTACTAGAAATATAGATTTCAAGTAGACAATCTCCTAGCCATAATATAGCTAGCTCTAGAATGTCTAGAATGAGGTCCATTATTAATATTATGAAGTAAAAATGTAGTGTAATGAACGCATAGGAAAAATTATAATTTGTTGGATTACAAATAAATAATTTAAAATGTTAAATATTATTTGAGAAATCCATTCATAAGAACACAAGATCTTGGATTTTAGTGTTTTGAGGGTAACTCAAGGTTAAGAATCCATAATCAAATCATTGTAAGAAAATGCCTTTATACATTTATGTGGTTCTAAGATTGTTCAAATACCTCAAAGAAAATGTTTCTCATACAATTTCTTATTTGCAAATTAAGTTGAAGTGGTTGATAGCAAGGGCCTCAAAAACTCTTAAAAAAAGGCAACTAATAAGTTTAGGCCCAAAATCCTCCAAAATATAAATAAAATTATTTATAATAGTAATCAGGAGAAAGGGTCGACCTAACTTGATCAGCTTTCATTAACTAATTCATAAGGAAATGTATGTAAGTAGAAAATATGAAGGAAAAATATTATCTTTAGTGTTGGTACCAAAGACTTTCTTGATTGATCTTTCACACCAACATCATGTATACAAAGAGCCACCATTGTCATGAAATATAATGCAGAAAAACTTAACATGCAATGCTTAAAATCGCTCCTTTCCATGCCTTTTCTCTCTCTCTCCAAAACCTCGAGTTTTCAGTCTTCTTCCCTTCTTGTGCAATTTCTTTCTTTCTCCTTTCTTGCTTTACCCTCTTCTACAAAATCCCTCTTCCTCACGCCATACTTTCCATTCCCTTTTCCACGTAGGCACAGAGGATGATGAAAAAAATCGAGTGCCGCCACATTTGCTTCAAGTTTCTAAAGCATTAACATACTGTCCATACCTTCATCCAACTTTTTCTCCTAATGTTTTTGATTGATATGTTATTTTATTTATTTATTTTACTATCCACCCAATGTCGATGTGAAAGGGTCTTCTTTTACAGGGATGTGACACAAACTTGTTAATTTGTGAATAAGGTGTGCTAGCCATGTATTCAAACACAATGAATTTGCAAAACCATCTAAATTAAACAATCCTACTCAAATAAAATATCTTACTCTCATTTTATAATGCCAAATGGTGAGAAAATTGGAAAATAACAATAGTATCAATATAAGCATGCAATGTATAAATTTGAATAATCTAATGAAATGTACATGTGATTAACTATTAAACTTGTATTAGAATATGGATAGACTAAACATAAAAGGAATTGGTAAAATTATAAACAAAAACACATAACATTAGATGTAAGTCTAGAAAATCATGAACACAAATAGATAACATCATACTTTTAAGTTATAATGTTTATTTTGAAGATTAAATATGAATCTACCATGGACATTAATGAATATTTTTCTTGATTAGATGAAAAAGAGAGTTCAATATTGTAGCCCTAACATACATAAATGGTGTATCTCTCTCTTCTTTTATCGTTCTAATTTTTTAGTTCTCTTGTAATGATTAATAAATTTTATCATAATCTTACATCAATATCAGTCTCTAAATACAAACTTATAGAAATGAATTATGTCTACAACTTCATTAAAAATATTATCATATACTATAATAATCTTCCATTTTCATTAGTTGATAACATATAGTAGTTCTACTCCTTACTCTATACACCCCAACTATAATATTGATATTCTTCTATTAATTAAATAAATTTCATTATTTAATTAATTCATTTTTTTTATATCCTCCCTTTGATTAAAATAAAGTAATATTTATTTAATTAGGTTACTAATTTTCCTTTCTCTCTGTAATTAAATAAATTAATATTTATTTAATTATTTATTTTCCATTTTCCTTCTATAATTAAATAATTATTTTTATTATTTACTTTTTAATTAGATAATTGTTTCCAAATAATTTTAATTATAAGTCAACTTTTGCCTCTTTGCTATAATTAAATAATTGCTTTTATCATTTAATTTTTCCCGATTCCTCCTAAATTAAATAATTTTATAATTATTTAATTTACTTCAACAACCTCTTTTTTTGTTCCAATCTCCTCCCTTATCCCAATTAGCCTCCACCTTTGATAAGGTTTTATTACCTTTCAATCTTCATCGTCCATCCTTAACTAGACCATATTTTTCCCTAACCCTATTTCCTTGCTTCTCCAAGAAATCTCACCCATTGATCATCATCATTCTTCATCATTTAATCTTGGACCTTCATTCTGTTGATGGTGTTTTTATGCACTTCTCAACACAGGCAGTGTGTAGGTGTACTACCTCTCTTGAAAGACAATCTTCCACAATCGGATTGCAGAACACTATCCCAAGGTCTCTCGGATGTCAGGTCATGACAATGCTTAGATACCTCAATAGTTTGATGTGATTTGCTGGAATCACAAGGCGGCCTTACGGAAGATACAAAGTGTGGACACAAAGCATGAAGTTGGATTTTTTGGAATGGAGTTCCTAGGATGGGAAGTTGATATGCATCGGCTATAGGTTCAAATAGCAGTCTTGAACTCTATCTAGTTAAATTTGGCTTTACAATGTGCAATGAACCTTGGTATTGTTTAATTTCTAAAAAAAAGAAAAAAGAGCGAAGGGAAAGAAAAGTTCCTAATTCTGAAGCTTGCAATGAATAGTGACAATGGAGTCCCTGCAATGGACAATTCCTCAAAACAATATCCCACTTAACCAGGGATTTTACAGTATCATGGAAATTGTGCTATCTTCTAAGGGCTGCAGATATTTCATCCTTCATCCACCACATACATGCATGAATTAAAGATAAATGTTTGGGGCAGCTTCAAATCAAGTCCAAGCTAACTTTGCATAGCTATCTATCTTCAGCAAACAACAAAAAGTATGGACTAAGGGATCATCAACAAAGCAGAAATTTTCACAATCAGCCAACAACATTCCTAAGATTTACCCAAATAACATGAACAGCTAACTAAACAGCAAAGAGATCTAAACTAAACATGTGAAATTGGAGAAATGAATCAAATGACATGAGAGAAATCAAGGAAATACACCAAGTCAATGTTATTTCTTATAAATTTCTGCAGCATGCCTTTACAACAACTCAACTCTCACTTTTACAAATGAGGGGAGTGCTCTATTTATAGTTTTCCAAAAGTTAAATGAATGGCCAAGATTCATTACAAAATAGGGTTTCACCTACCCCCAAATAGATTTACAATTTAAAAACATTTTTTTGTCTTTTCCCTATTTCGTCATCTAGTGGATGACACTATTGCTCTTTCGTCCTATAGCTAATTGTTGTCTTCTTGGCTGTAGCTACTCTTCAGGGAGGTCTTCTTAATTGGCTGGGCTATCCTCTTGCTCCTCGGAGGTTGCATGCTCTATGTACTTGAGGATGACCACTTGGAGCTTGTCGATCTTGAGGATCTCACACCTTAATGCCTGATAGCTCCATTCCTTGGCGTTCTCTTATAGCCGCTTCCAATCCTTGTCATACTTCGAGCCTTGATCTCTGAATAGCTCTGATCGATCGAGGGCACGGGCAGTAAAACTCAGGAATTCTGTGGTGATTTCTCTGGCTGTCCTGTCCTTCATCTTCTTCTTGAAGTATGGCTTGATCTTTTCGGCGTCCATTTGCACTTTGGGCATATCATAGCCCGTCATCAATTTGAGTTACTCAGCGCACTCCCCCTAGATTTCCTTGATCCACTCTATATCTAGATCTACCTTGTTCAGGATCTGCTCTGACCTCTCCTTCCGGTTGATGAGGTCCCTGTGCCACACGTCCATGAGCCAATGATCCTCCGTCTTCAGTTCCAGCTTCTCTTCCCACGTGTCCTCAGGCATTTGGAGGATGGCTTCAATTCTCATGAAGGTGGAATTGTATGTAGTAGGGAAATTGGTGCAGAGCCTCCTCGTGCTTTCCAAGTATTGGATCAGGTCCAAGAACTTATTGGCTATTCACACAGCCATGCCAATTCCCATGTTTCCAACGCTTACGACCTGTTGGAACCAATTCTCAATTATTTTCTCTAAGTTCTTCCTCCTCTCCATCTTGTCAATCTGCTCCTTGGAGAGCAACTGCGGTGCGGCCGTGGAGAAGGTGGGCAGGTCGTAATCAGTTAGGGCAGTAACCTGCACCTTGAGTTCATCCTTGGTGACCTTATCCTGTTTGCTCAAGTGCACTACTGTGGCCACTGACTCTTCGAGATGTTCAACCTTCTACTCTCTAGTCGCTGTCCCTAGGTCAATGGTGGAGACACTGTAGCTCACCCCGGTCTGGCCAACTATTGGCGTGGCAACTTGCACCTCTCGGGAGCTGGAAGCGTCCATCATTATCTTGGAACAGACCTTAGGCTTCTTCTCCTTCTTTGTTGTGGCCAGGGATTGAGCCAAGATGGCCTCCAACCTCGCCCCCGGGTCCTTCAGTACTGGGGTAGCCTTCTCAAGCTGTTTCTCCAGCCAGTCGGGCATGGCAGATTTGTCTTTGGGTGCATCATCGCTGCCCTCACCTTTCTCAGTCAGAGACAAGATTTTGGTCTCTTTCTCCTTTTGGGGCTCCCTCTTTTCTTTAGCAGCGTCCTCCTCCTCATCGAAGTCTTGAATGAATACGAGGTGCCTGACAGGCACCTTGGTGGACAATACCCGAGCTGGATCTTCTTCTTTTGCTGCCTCCTCTCCTTTCTTCTCTTCAGCAGCCTCGGCCCCGGGGCTCTTCACAACATGGGCCTCGGCCTCAGATATATCCTTTTCAGGTTGCCCCTCTGGCGGCTGTCCCTCTTTACTATGCGGTGGCTGCCCTGCCTCCTTAACATCCTTTGGCGAGCTATGATCGGCTGGGTGATGGTATCCAGGTCATTGACCTCTTGCTCATCCAAATTGATGGAGGGGATTTTGCTAGGTTGGCAACTGTAGGGTACCTTGGGTGCACTATTGTAGACTCGTCTTCCTCGAGTTGGTCCGGCACCTGGAAGAGTCGCAATCTTCTTAGGAACTTTATGGTCATGCGCATGTAGTGTCTCACGCGGACCTCCTTGTCGTCTTTGCAATCTGCCCAGAAGTCTTCAACGTGGCATTGGTGAGCATAAGCTAGCCCCAGTGCCTTCCTGACATGGCCGTGTGGATCCATTTGCGGGTGGTCCATGTACCAGTCAAAATGATATTCCTTAAGCTCTTTCTCAGAGTTGTCGGCACACTGAGATGTCTGCAGTCGATACAGGCCCTAGCCGAGGGTCATGGGATAGGGGATCCCCGCTACATGCTTATTGCCGAAGACTGTTTGGATGTGTTGGAGCTACCGGGAAAGCTCTAGGAGAATAATCCTATCATTTGGGTACCTTGGCAACTTGTTTGGTCACTCAGTGAATCCCTGGGCCCGGATGTAGGTGAATTTGGGGAACTGGATGTATAAGAAGGCATACTCTTTTAAGAGTGCCCTGGTGCTGTGGGAAACCCTCCTTTTGAAGTCTCCAGCGATCAATCTGATGATGTGGCCTATGAAGGGATCATTGACCTGGCAGTACTCCTTCTTGAAGTTGCGGTACTGGAGCTAAGGGTACTTGTCAAACGGCCTGAGCCCCCACCTGTGTCCTTGATCCGGTGCCACAAATAGTCCACTGTATTGTCTCTGACCTGCCAGGGAGTATACCAGGTAAGAGGTCATGTAAAACTTGGAGCTTTTCTTAACATTTACGAACTGCTCGTGGAAGCAGTTACTGATGATGCCTCCACAGTCGAATGAGGTTTTGGTGTTAACGTCCTCATTCCCTCGCAAGATTTGCTCTATGTAATATGCCATCCACTCTTGGAAATAGGCGGCTGTCGAGAGACCCATGACCCTGCTTAACATGGTCACCAAGTCATGATAGTCTTCTTAGAAGTCACTGCAGAACAACTCTAGGGGAACTTTTGCCGCACTGCCCCGTTTCTCCTTAAGCTAGTAAAGGTTAATTGATTTCTTGCAGCCCAACGGATTGGCATCCCACGCCGCCTGACACTACTCCAAAGTTGGGACCTCCATATGTGGGAATGTGGAAATGTGGAAGGTTTTTGTGATTCCTTCTGGCGACATGTCGGCAAGGATGTTCCCCTCCTTGTCCATGATTGTCCTGGTGTCCACTTGATAGGCCTCCTGACAGGCCATCACTAGTTCAGGTGCTATGAGAGAGGGAGGAAAACCAGCCGCCTTGGCGATTCCACTCTGCCTTATTAATCTGGCATTCTTTGTTGAAGGGTCGACCTTGACCCTATGAGTGAACTCATCTATGTCCACCTGGCTGATGTTGGTATCCGAGATCTCCCTCCAGTCTGTTGAGACCTTTGATTGAAGCGGCTCACCCTAGAATTGAAACTTCATCTGATCCTTATCTTCCTTTCCCCGAGCGGCTCTTCTGGATTTCTTGCCCTTGTCCTTTTCGACAGAGGCCCCTAAAGTTCCTACAGTCAATTCCATATATTCTGCACGCAAGGGAAAAGTCAACACAACAAAACATCAAAAGCGTTAACGTTAGTCCACATTTTGAACATATCATTTAAATAATTAATCAAGTACATTATAAATCTTGCTTCCAGATGTTATCAATTTCATTTCAGGGTATTTGGGCAATCCGGGCCCGGAGGGCCGGACTTCCCTGGCACGAATGCTGTCTGGAAGGGAGAATGTGACCGAAAGTTCCCGGAGGCCCTCATTGGCCAAATTTCAAAGTTTCGAAAGGCTCATGATGGAGAACAACATGATTTAGGACATGGGTCAAAGTTAGATTGCGGTTTGAATTTGCTTGAATCGAATTAGGAGGCACCAGAGGTTTTAGGCCGGAAAGCTGGCAGGAGAAAGCACATGGAGACGACCGACAGGCAACGGAAACCCGGTGGCGAAAGTCCGGAGCCCGGGGCCTGGACGGTAAAAAGGCGGCCAATGTGATGTTTGAAATTCAGGCTCGACGTCTTTCGGCAAGGTGGGGCCCGGTGACCGGGAAGAGGCAGGATGATGGCCGCTAGACGATCCTCGGCTAATTTGAACGGCAGCGGCGAAAAGAGGCCCGAGGCCCGAAGGGCGGGGCGCCGGCAGGGTTCCACCGCCGAGGTCAGTGGAACCGTCAAGGAGTTCTGGGGATGGAACTCCGAATGACCGGGCCCGGAAGGCCCCGGGGCAGCGGGGATTTCGGTAGAGTGAGATGGTAACAGGAGGCCTGGGCGGCAAAAAGGCGGCTGACAAAGAAAATCCATAAAAAGGCGGCCGGATGAAAGTTTGCATATTGCTCAACGACGACGGCGAGGAGATGCCTGGGGTCCGGCCCCTGGGAGGACGCAGGGCGACGGCCGCCATGAGGTTATGGCAATGATCGGGTGACGGCGGCGGCGAAGGGATCTCCGGGGCCCGGAGGGCGGGGTGACTCGAGGTGACAGACGCCGCAGGGGTTTCGACAATGATGAACGGCGGCGGTGAAAGGCGGCCCAGGACCCGGGAGGCGGAGAGACGCAAGCCGGAGGCTGTCGGAAGACATCCGCATTGATCATGTGACAGCAGTGAGGAGGTTCCCGGGGCCCAAGAGGCGGGGAGCCGGTAGTGGTCCGCCGGCACAGACGTCGGAACCGTCACGGAGTTCCGGAGACGGAACTCCGAACCGCCGGGCCCGAAGGGATGAGTCATAGCCCGCAGATGCCAAAGCCCAAAGGCGGACAGTGAAGGTAGTGGGCGAAGGCAGAGGGCGAAGGTGGACGACGAAGGTGGAGGGCGAAGGCGGATGCCAGGCTTGGGACGCCTGATCGCCCTGCACAAAGAACGACCGCGACTGAGAAGAGTCCCGAGTCGATGGAGAGGGTCAATCTGACAGGTTTGGGAGATTTCCATCATATGGGTAACGGGTGTCGTAGAGTGTTCTTCAATTTTATGCTATTTTAATTAATTGTTCAATTAACGAAATCCCTGAAAATGATCAAAAATGATGGGAGGGTAAACGGGGATGGCCTACCTCGGATACACTAAGTGGGGGTCATGGGATTCACCGGGGGTCGACGGAGTGATGTTGATGGTGACGATCGAGAGGCTGCAGAAGCTGGTGGGCTCCAGTTGATCACTGCTACAATTTGCCTCAATTCGGACAATGAAAATGACCGGCGAGTTTCAGCATTATATACTCCAAGTGCCATCAATGCTGTAATAAATGCCAGTACGGCCACGCCATAAAGTTGGTGAATTTCAAATTAGGTCGGCGGCAGCAGAGGAGACCCCGGGGCCCGGCGGCCGGGAGGACGCACAACGACGGTCGCCGTGTGATTTCTGTGAGCTTGGGCAACGGCGGCGGCGAGCATCCCAGGGCCCAAGGGGTGGGGGCCACCGGAGGCCCACCATCACAGATGGTAAGCCCGGGAGGGAAGTCCGCGGACGGACTTCCAGGGACCGGGGTCCGAAGGGGCAGGTGCCGCCTGGGAAATCTCCAATGAAGTTCGAACAAAAAATGGCAGGTCGGGCCCCAAGGGGCGGAAAGACGCCCAGGGGATGCCGTAAAGGGCGGCAAGCGCAAAGGGGAAGCCTGAAAGGGGAACTCCTGAGGCCCGGGCCTGGAGGGGCCCAAGGCCGCCCCAGAGCTCAAAATGCCAAAGGAACCTATGAGGCCCCAGAGGGCAGCAAAACCAAAAGGGAAAGCACAGTTGATTTTAGGATGAAACCTTGGAGCAATATCGACCACGCGGAACATCAAAAAAAGAGGGGCACGCAAAATGAGGTAGCCCCGAAAGACCCAACAAAGTGAAAGAAAAGAGGGTCCCCATTCTGAATGGGGCATGTGTGCTAAGGGCACAACAGATGGTGATTCCGCTGGAGAATGCTCCGGAGTATTCTAGGGATAAATATTCATTCAGGACCCAGAATCTCTGTTTTCGCAGACTAGGAGCGGCTTCCAAGGATGAATCCGGGAGAACGAGATCCTTAATTGGGTTAGCTTACATGGCATCTCAGAAGCGTGTGTGAAGTGAGTTCATTCCTTTCCTAGGGATAGTAACTATGGTTATCACTTCAACCGAGTGAGCTACATAAGTTGCCTAACACCAAAAGTAACCTAGACATTGCTCCGCTGCTAGTCAGGCGTCCATAGCCCCGGCGGAGTTGTCGGTACAATCTCATGGATATTGCTCTACTGCCGGCCGGGTGTCCATAGCCCTGATAGAGTTATCCGAATGCCCATACGGTCATTTATTTTCTTTTTCATATTTTCTTTTCTCTTTTTTGCTTTGATATTTCATTTCTATTCTACCATTTAGTTCGACCGGGTAAGCATTGAAGCCTACAATGGGTTTGAGACTGCAGTGGTCACTGGAGTAGACTTAAGATTTTTCACTCATGAGGGTGTCATAACAACCATAGTATGGTCCTTCAGAATTTATTATTATGTAATTTGTGTGAGATCTGAGATTGAGGTAAGAAGATTTGGCGAAGGGGAAAGTTTTGAGCAGAGTTTAGACACGGAAATCATTCGCAGACAGCTTTGCAAAGATTGATAGTCTAGAGTGAATGTTTAGCCAGAGAACACAAAGAATGGACAGCAAAATGAACCGCTTGTCAGGCAAGCATGGCCACCGCAAAGGACCAGGAAACATCTTTCAAAACAAAACTGTTGAGAGGGAGAAAGCAAAAAGCAACACAAACAAAACGCAAAAAAGCAAGAAAGAAACTATTCTAACTTAGGTACAGGTATTTACAATGAAGAGCTCGAAAGAGCTCAAGCCTAGAAGTAATGCTTCAGGTGCTGCCCGTTGACTGGCAACAGGACATTTTCACCGGTTAAGTTCTTTAGGCGGAAGGCATTATCTCCCAAAATCTTAGCTATTTGAAAGGGGCCAAGCCAAAGCTTGTCGAATTTGTTGTGTCCTCCTTTCTTTTCATGGGCCTTGTCCCAATATAGGACCAAATTTGCAATCCTAAAGGCCTTGATTTTGGCTCGGTGGTCGAACCATCTCTTAACTACGCCCTAATGCTTGGCGAAATTTTCTATTGTGCGATTTTGGACTTCCTCTAAATGTAAGAGCTCAGCTAACCAAGCTTCCCTATGATCTCCACCCTCATAAAAATTGTTGATGAATTGAAGAGTAGGAATCTTCAGGTGGATGGGGAATATAGGCTCAAGGCCATAGATAAGGTGGAACGGAGAATCACCAAGGGCAACCTTGTGGCGGGTGTGATCAGCCCAAAGGGCGAAATAGAGCTGGGTATGCCAGTCCTTGGGATTCCTATCTAACAGCTTCTTGATCACAGTAATCAAATTTTTATTCATGGATTCGGCAAGGCCATTGCCCTGAGGGTAGTAATTGAATGAGAATTTGAGGACAATCCCATAGTCGAACGCCCAGCTAGCAAATTTCAATGAGGCGAATGCAGGTCCATTATCACATACTAAAGCATAGGGACAACCAAAGCGATTTAAAATAAAACTTTCTAAAAAATTAGTAACTACTTTAGTTGTGCAATGCTTACATACTATTGCTTCCGTCCATCTAGTACAATAATCAGTAGCAGTAAGAATGTACCTGTGTCTCGCAGATGATGGAGGGCTTACCGGACCGATGAAGTCAAGACCCCATTGCGCAAAAGGCCTTACCTCCAGCACGGGCTGTAGTGGGACAGCAACATTCCTCTCCCTGGTGGCAGCGGTCTGGCACGTATGACATGAACGAACATGGCAATGGGCATCCTTGAAGACAGTTGGCCAATAGTACCCTGCCCTTAATATCTGATGTGCCGTAGAAGAACCCGAGCCATGGCTCATACCAAACTTATTGTGAAACTCCCTTAGAACGCGTTCTGCTTCCTCCTTGCCAAGGCATCTTAAATAAACTCCCTCATGATTCTTCTTATAAAGAATAGAACCCTGCAACATATAACCATTACTTTTCAATCTCAGGGCCCTCTTCTAGACTCCTTACAGATGCGGCGGACACTTATGATTCAGCAGAAAATAAACAACATCTTGGTACCATTCTCCCGGGGAGACATCTTCAAGCTGATACTACTGTACCGTGAGTTTGGGTCTAGCTTCTGCTGTTGTTTCGGCAATTGTACGGGTGAGTGCCTGTCCTCTCACCAATTTCATCAGTTGGATTTCCATATCATACTCTTGGAACAGAGTGACCCACTTAGCCCTTTGTTCGCCCAATTCATTCTGCATAAGCAGTGTTTTGATTGCTGGGTCAGGGACAATAGCGAACACCTTGTTGCGTAGAATGTAGTGTCTAAATTTCTTCACTCCTCTAATGAGAGCGTACGCATGCTTTTTTATGTTGTGGTAACGCAATTCAACATCTTTGAGGAGAGCACTCATGAAGGTGATCGGATGCTCATTTCCTTCATCATCCTTTTGGGTCAACATACTAGCACAGGAGTGCTCTGATGCAAATGAGTAGATATAGAATGGCTTCAGATAATCTAGACTAACCAACACAGGTGCCTCAGTAATGGCCCGTTTGATTTCCTCGAACGATTATTTGGCATCCGACATCCATTCAACTTTGGCATCCTGTTTGAGCATGGCATTGAGAGGTTTGACAATTTCTGCGAAACTTGTGATGAATTTCTGGACAAAGTTAATCTTTTTGAAGAAAGATTTCAATTCCTTCTTGCTGCCCGGAGGTTGAATCTTGAGTAATGACTCAATGCGCTCAAGATCAATGGAGATTCCTTGCTCCGAAATGATGTGCCCGAGCAACCTGCCTTCGGTCACTTCGAAAATGCACTTCTTGGGGTTTAGGGAAACCCCGAACTCTCTACATCTCTTAAATACTTTGCATAAGTCAGAGACGTGATCACCTCACCTTTTAGAAAATACGGTCAAATCATCCATATAGATGATTATACATTTTCCAATCAGGTCTTTGAAGGCGATATCTAAGGCGTGTTGGAAAGTTGCACCAGCATTGATGAGCCCGAACAACATTCTTCTGTACGCAAATGTCCTCCACTTAGTGGTGAACACGGTCTTGTGGCGATCCTCGTATTGTACCATTACTTGATTATACCCAGAGTATCCATCGAGGAACGACATCATCTGGGAGCCGTTGATGATTTGCAGCACCTCGTCCAGCGAAGGCACGGATAGTTTTCTTTCTTTGAGGCACGGTTCAGATTGCGAAAATCCACACACAACCTAATCTCTCCATTCTTTTTCCTAACCGGGACCAAGTTGGCCACCCACATGGAATGCCTGACAGGAAAGATGATTCTTGTTGAAAGCAATTTTTGCACCTCCTTGTAAATGATAGGTTCTAGCAAGGCATTGATACGGTGTTGCCGCTGGCGGAATGGCCTCACTACAGTCTTCAGAGGGATGGTGTGAGTGATGACAGAAGTGTCATAAGTTTTCAGGTCTTCGTAACTCTATGCCACCACATCATGATATCACCGCAAAGCATCCGTGATTCCCTTCTTTTCTTCAGGCGTGCACACCTTTCCAATAAAAACATTCTTGGTATCCTCAGTCGTTCCCAGGTTGTGAGCATTGCACTGGTTGCCTATAACCTTCTTTTTTATTTGCTGATCCTGATCCCTGATCTGATCTAGATCAAATATGCACTCTAGCTGAACCATACCTCTGGGGATTGTGTTGGTTTTCAGATTGATAACCCCCTCTATGTCTAATTCAGCCTCCTGTGGATTAGCTTCATCAATGATTTGGGTAGCAAAAACGTCGAAACTTGTGATGAACTGGAGGATATGCTTATCATCATTGAAGACCTGCAGGTGAGTAACATTATCTGGGACTGATGGCGTGGATGTCAGCTCAACAGTGAATTTCTTGAGCCCAGACAAAGAGAGGGGTTGTAGAGTGTTGGCCGCTTGAGCCAAGGCATCAGCTGTACGATTATGAGCACGAGGGATCAATTGTATGTTAAATGCATCTAGGCCCTCTAATAGATCCCAAACCTTATGCCGGTAATTTGTGAGTCTCCGATCATGGTAGGAGTACAACTTCTTGACCTGCCTAACTACAAGTGCGGAATCCCCGAAGACTTGCAACACTTTCACATTTTTCTTCAAGGCCATAAGAAGGCCAAGGACTAAAGCCTCATATTCTGCTACGTTATTGGTGCAATAAAACTGTAATCGATGGGCAGTAAGAAATGTCTTACCCATTGGACTAATGAGCTCGATCCCCACTCCAGCTCCTTGCCTTGACTTCAATCCGTCAAAGCGGAGCGTCCAGAATGCAGAGGATCCTAGTCTTTGGATCTGACTGAGCCTCCGTTCCCTTTTTGCTGGACGGCGGGCCTTGTGATCTTAGAGGAGTTTTCCAGTTCGGGGCAATGATCAACAGGCGGTTCCACTGGTGTCTCCTTGGGTGTTTCTATCTGAGGAGCAGCTGTCTTTCTAACATGCTCCACTGCTGCTTGGCACAAGCAACAATCAAATTCAGAGTGAGCACCATTGTGGACCCTACACCAGTTTGGCAATAAGAGATCCTAAAAATTTATTCTAGCTCCTAAGCTGAGCTGATCTCTTATGCATTTTTCCATGAAATCCTGGAATCCATCAAGTAGCCCCTAGTTGTCATTCTTATTCGGCTCACCATCAGCCTCTACCAACTCTTCTGTGTCTGGAAGCATTTGTGTGGAATCTGCCGAGGGACTGCACAGCACCAGCAGTACTTCATCTGCACATTCTTCCTGAAGCTCCAGCTCATTTTGGTAAGCAAAAGGGCGATAATTCCCTAAGTTGGTCTCGGTGAACAACACCTCACTGAGATTATTGTGTTCCGTGATCATGTACTTCATACGGGGTTCACGGTCGAAACGGATCTGATTTGGCAGCCCCTTCCATGGCAACCACATGTGAGAAAGGTCTGTGGAGGTGTAACCATTTAGCGCTTTGGTGAACTCCCTCCCCAAAATAATTTCATAAGCATCAGGAATGTCTGCAACTTGGATATCAATGACCTGCTGTATCTGGGGTCCGCAGCAATTTGCATGGGGATGCGGTTTATTTCACCCATGATGTTAATCTCTGTTTTGTCTAGTTGGGTAACCTTTCTCTTTGAAGGCGTGGGAGTGATGCCAAGAGCCTTGCATACGTCCAAGGGCATGACATTGGCAGATGCACCTGAATTGAGTAGGTAGTTGTGCAAGTTCTTGCCAAAGATCATAATGGTAGTCAGGAACGGGGGAGTTTCCGGTCTCCCTTGGAGGATGCCCATAGGGGTGTCCATTTGAGCTATTTGACCTTTGTTCCTATCGCTGCCCGTATCCTTGGCTTGCTTAAATTGTTGGTCTTTGGGAGGCTGTCTACCACCCCTTTCTGGCTCCTTTTCAATGTATTTACCTGCCGACTGATTTACAGGCACATTGTTCTTTCTTCCTTTATTGTCCTGTATTTCCTGTTCTTTCCTAGGCTCCTCAAAGGTTACCCTCTTGGCTGGGGTCTCTTGTGTCGTGTTAGAGGATGGAGTCCCATTCAGAACCCTAAAGAAAGCGTGCCTCACAGCAGGAACCTTGAGTAATTCAAAGGCTGACAAATTGATTTTCACCTTCTTGAACTCTTCCGCCACATATTCACCCATTTGCTCGATTTCAGAGCTAAAAGCCTGACCTCTGGGAGAACTAGGGGTTTGGACCTTTGCTTGTCTAGATGGATTTTGGGGTTGGCCTTGAGGTTGACTTTGTGGCTGATTTTGGGATTGGTTCTTGTTGAGATATTGGGCGGGTATATGAGGGAGCCCTGGGTTATTGCTAGCATTTGGATCAGGCGGGGTGGCAAAGTTTTTTGGTGGGGTAGAAGTTGTGAAGGGTCCACCCGCTTGCCTATTTCTAAGGAAGTATGGGCTCGACCGCTGATGGAACATGTGTACCTCATCTACAAATGGTTCTTCTTCATCCACCAGACCATTATCTACTGAATCAAAAAGCTGAGCCAAGGTTTGTTCATTACTTACCTCTTGCGCTTTCTCATCCTCAGTAGGAGTAGGCTCGACTTTGGACTCATTGCAGTCTCCTCGCAGAAATGGTGCATGATTGACTACCAGACACGAGGAATCATATGGCTCAGATGGGACGATGTCCCTACAGTTGGCATTGTCGACCGCGTTTTGCACCTCTACCTGAAAGATTTCAGCAGCTGTCTGGAACTCGGGACAATCCAGCTCAGAATGCCTGCTGGTTTTGTGGAGTCGACACCATCCAGACAAGGCTGCCTCAGCCAGGTATACACCAGATGTCTTATCGTTGCTCGCCGGTTGATCGAATGGCATGGGGACACCACCATTGTTGGGCCTGGTGTTCCATGTGCGGTTCTGCCTCTGAGAAGGTCTCCTTTCTGCATTTTGATTGGAGTTATGTCCCCTCTCATAATTCTGCCCGGAGGAGGTGCCTACTTCCCAATTATCTCTGTTGTCTCTATTGTCTCGACTGTCCCTATTGAGGTTGGCCTAAAAATTGCGTTGGGAGGCCTACAACTGGTTATTCTGGGTCTTTAGATGTGTCATCTCCGTGGAAATCTTCTTGATCATCTTAGTTAGTTCTTCTAGCTTGTCCTTCTCGGTCGCACCTCCAGGCGACGGGGCCAGATTTTGGAGAAAAGCGGGCGAGGCCGCCAGCTAATTTTGATAGGCTGGAGGAAAGTCTGGCCCTGACAAGTACAATGGTGCCTAGGGCTATTGGGGATACGCTTTCTATTGCGGAGCCATCTGAGAATAATTGTACTGCTACTGGGGCTGCAAATAGGAAGTCACGGGAGGCGTATAATTCAACGGCTGCCCCGGATGCGGCACCATAGGAAATTGAGGGACCTGGTTCATAAGAGGGGTTTAGTGAGCAAACGCCTGATTAAGCCCCTGAATCTGCATTGGGTGGGCGATAGGCCCCAAAGAGGGCAACGGGCCAGAGATATTTTGTCCCAAGTCCGCACTTGCGACAACAACTTCTACATAGGCGGCCAGTAGGGTAGCAGGCGACGGACGCATCATTTTCACCAAGGCTGACGTGAGATTGTCCAAGGCCGCGTAGTAGACGTGGAGAACTACCACATCATTATGAATGTACGGATCCTGAAGCCTCATGTGAGCCCGATGGAAGCGGTCATTGAAGGAGCTGATAGGTTCGTTGACCTCCTTTTTGATGGACATGAACTGTTGGTAAAGGTCTGCGGGGTTGACAGGGATCTTGTATTTCTGCAGAAAGACATTCTTCATCAGGTTCCATGATGTGATAGATCCCCTCGGCAGATTGATGTACCAGTAGAAGGCCTCTTCTCCCAATGAATGCGGAAAGAGGTGACATGCAACGTCCTTGTGATCCACTTGCATTTTGGTGATCGCCATTTTGAAGATCTTGATATGTTCTTCAGCTGTTCTTTGCATGTCTCATGGATGTAACTTCGAACAAAAGCCCTCCAGATTCTTGGACATATCATTGTAGACCGCAAAATGTATCGGCGAAGGGTTATGCGCAAACCAAGCCATGGGGGGAGGCGGAGGTGGCACTTGCTATTGGGGAACAGGGATTCAAGGCTGTATTGGCAATACAACCACAATCTGGGGCTGCCCTTGAGCTATGGCTACCTGGAATGTGCTTTGGGCTAAAAGGGTCGGGAGAGGAGTGAACCCCTGGCTGCCGGAGGAAAGATGTGCAAATGCTGTTTGAGATGGTTGGGTGGAAGATGAAGGCCGGCCAAATGAAGATGGGGGTGAAATGGAGGCAGATGGAATGGAGGAAGAGGAAGAGGCGGCGCTACTTTCTTGTGCTCACTTTTCCCTCATGGGAGGTTGCAATTCTTTGAATTCCCCCTTGTTTGGTGTGGACCGTAGAATTCTTTGAAACCTTTCCGAGGAGAATGATCCAATCCGATCCAGCTTCGCTTTATCCTTCAACTTAGTATCTCCAACTTGGCCCTCCTTCTAGCGCCAGTTCTGTTGATGGTATTTTTATGCACTTCTCAACACAGGCAGTGCGTAGGTGCACTACCTCTCTTGAAAGACAATCTTCCACAATCGGATTGCAGAACACTATCCCAAGGTCTCTCGGATGTCAGGTCATGACAATGCTTAGATACCTCAGTAGTTTGATGTGATTTGCTGGAATCACAAGGCAGCCTTACAGAAGATACAAAGTGTGGACACAAAGCATGAAGTTGGATTTTTTGGAATGGAGTTCGTAGGATGGGAAGTTGATATGCATCGGCTGTAGGTTCAAACAACAGTTTTGAACTCCATCTAGTTGTTAAATTTGGCTTTACAATGTGCAATGAACCTTGGTATTGTTCAATTTCTAAAAAAACAAAAAAAGAGCGAAGGGAAAGAAAAGTTCCTAAGTCTGAAGCTTCCAATGAATAGTGACAATGGAGTCCCTGCAATGGACAATTCCTCAAAACAATATCCCACTTAACCAGGGATTTCACAGTATCATGGAAATTGTGCTATCTTCTAAGGGCTGCAGATATTTCATCCTTCATCCACCACATACATGCATGAATTAAAGATAAATGTTTGGGGCAGCTTCAAATCAAGTCCAGGCTAACTTTGCATAGCTATCTACCTTCAGCAAACAGCAAAAAGTATGGACTAAGGGATCATCAACAAAGCAGAATTTTCACAATCAGCCAACAACATTCCTAAGATTTACCCAAATAACATGAACAGCTAACTAAACAGCAAAGAGATCTAAACTAAACATGTGAAATTGGAGAAATGAATCAAATGACATGAGAGAAATCAAGGAAATACACCAAGTCAATGTTATTTCTTATAAATTTCTGCAGCATGCCTTTACAACAACTCAACTCTCACTTTTGCAAATGAGGGGAGTGCTCTATTTATAGTTTTCCAAAAGTTAAATGAATGGCCAAGATTCATTACAAAATAGGGTTTCACCTACCCCCAAATAGATTTACAATTTAAAAATATTTTTTTGTCTTTTCCCTATTTCGTCATCTAGTGGATGACACTATTTCTCTTTCGTCCTGTAGCTAATTAATGTCTTCTTGGCTGTAGCTACTCTTCAGAGAGGTCTTCTTCCTTGGCTAGGCTGTCCTCTTGCTCCTCGGAGGCTGCATGCTCTATGTACTTGAGGATGACCGCTTGGAGCTTGTCGATCTCGAGGATCTCACACCTTAACGCCTGATAGCTCCATTCCTTAGCGTTCTCTTCCAGCCACTTCCAATCCTCGTCATACTTCGAGCCTTGATCTCTGAATAGCTCTGATCGATCGAGGGCGCGGGCAGCAAAACTGAAGAATTCTGTGGTGATTTCTCTGGCTGTCCCGTCCTTCATCTTCTTCTCGAAGTATGGCTTGATCTTTTCGGTGTCCATTTGCACCGTGGGCATATCATAGCTCGTCATAAATTTGAGGTACTCAGCGCACTCCGCCCGGATTTCCTTGATCCACTCTATATCTAGATCTACCTTGTTCAGGATCTGCTCTGACCTCTCCTTCTGGTTGATGAGGTCCCTTCGCCACACGTCCATGAGCCAATGATCCTCCGTCTTTAGTTCTAGCTTCCCTTCCCACGTGTCCTCAGGCATTTGGAGGATGGCTTCAATTCTCGGGAAGGTGGAATCGTATGTAGTAGGGAAATTGGTGCAAAGCCTCCTCATGCTTTCCAGGGATTGGATCAGGTCCAAGAACTTATTGGTTGTCCGCACAGCCATGCCAATTCCCATGTTTCTAATGCTTATGACCTGTTGGAACTAATTCTCAATTGTTTTCTCTAAGTTCTTCCTCCTCTCCATCTTGTCAATCTGCTCCTTCGAGAGCAACTACGGTGCAGCCGTGGAGAAGGTGGGCAGGTCGTCCATTAAGGACCATTGCTGGATGTAATCAGTTAGGGCAGCAACCTGCGCCTTGAGTTCGTCCTTGGTGACCTTATCCTGTTTGATCAAGTGCACTACTGTGGCCACCGACTCTTCTAGATGTTCAACCTTCTGCTCTCTAGTCGCTGTCCCTAGGTCAATGGTGGAGACACTGTAGCTCACCCCGGTCTAGCCAACTATTGGCATGGCAACTTGCACCGCTCGGGAGCCAGAGGCATCCATCGTTATCTTAGAACAGACCTTAGGCTTCTTCTCCTTCTTTGTTGTGGCCAGGGATTGAGCCAAGATGGCCTCCAACCTCACCCTCGGGTCCTTCAGTAATGGGGTAGCCTTCTCCAGCTGTTTCTCCATCCAGTCGGGCATGGCAGATTTGTCTTTGGGTGCATCATCACTGCCCTCACCTTTCTCAGTCAGAGACAAGATTTTGGTCTCTTTTTCCTTTTGGGGCTCCTCCTTTTCTTTAGCAGCGTCCTCCTCCTTGTCGGAGTCTTGAACGAATACGAGGTGCCTGACAGGCAGCTTGGTGGACAATACCCGAGCGAGATCTTCTTCTTTTGTTGCCTCCTCTCCTTTCTTCTCTTCAGCAGCCTCGGCCCCGGGGCTCTTCACAACATGGGCGTTGGCCTCAGATATATCCTTTTCAGGTTGCCCCTCTGGTGACTGTCCCTCTTTACTATGTGGTGGCTACCCTACCTCCTCCCTAACATCCTTTGGCTGTTGAGCCGACTCCTCCTCAAGGTCTTCATCGAATGTTTGGATGATCTCCTTGTCACCCGAGCCATCCTCTTCATCTCCGCTATCAGAAGAGCCTGTTTCTTCTCCCTCATAGACCACCTTGTTGATGGTTCGATGCTCATACTCGGGGTGCTCATGATATTCATCAGCCTCTTCCTCCATAGACCTTGAGGCTTCCTGCTCTTGTTCCTCCAACTCTTTTGATATTTGCATTATGGCTTCCATTGCCGGTGGCCCTGTTGGTAGTTGTGAAAGCTGAGTTGTTGCGAGGGCTTGGGCTAGGGCCGCTTGGAGTGCGGGGTCCATTAGGAGTTGTGAGAGCTCAGGGGGGAGACTTTGTAGATGCCGTGTGATAGCATCGGGTATGGTGGAAAGGGGGACAGGCAATGCTATTGTTGCTAGAGGCAGGGAGGTAATGGGTGACATGGTGGTAGAGGAAGGAGAAGTGATCATGCCAGAAGAGGAATCAATGTTAATTATTGATCCGGTCGAGGGCGAAGAGGCAAGATGGATAGAAATGTCCACTACCTGCGGGGATGAGGCAACCGCAGTCTGGGAGGCAGGCGGTGCACTAAGAGGGGGAGGGAGAAGCAAGGGAGGCTGCACTTCTGTTGTAGTTACTATCTGCCAGAGCCTCTTGGGAGATGAGCCTCTCGTGTCTTTCTTCACTTGCTCCTTAGGGTCCGCAGATTGCGCCGTCTCTGTTCCTTTTCTCTTCTGAGACCTGGTGACGGGGGGAAACTTTGAAGTCTCACCAGCCGATGTAGTGGTAACAACGTCCTCTGTGGCAATTGGCTCACCCTTGAGCACCTCATATGTAAGGACCACCCCTTGTTGCTTCAGTTGCGCCACCTGCCCATCGACCCACTCCTTAGTGCGAGCTATGATCGGCTGGGTGATGGTATCCAGGCCATTGACCTCTTGCTCGTCCCAATCGATGGAGGGGATTGCCAGGTTGGCAACCGCAGGGTACCTTGGGTGCACTATTGTAGACTCATCTTCCTCGAGTTGGTCCGACACCTAGAACAGTCGCACTCTTCTTAGGAACTGTACGGTCATGCGCATGTAGTGTCTTGCGTAGACCTCCTTGTCATCTTTGCAATCTGCCCAAAAGTCTTCAATGTGGTATTGGTGAGCATAAGCCGGCCCCAGTGCCTTCCTGACATGGCCGTGTGGATCCATTTGTGGGTGGGCCATGTACTAGTCAAAATGATATTCCTTAAGCTCTTTCTTAGAGTTGCCAGTGCACTGAGATGTCTACAGTCGATACAGGCCCTGGCCGAGGGTCATGGGATAGGGGATCCCCGCTACATGCTTATTGGCGAAGACTGTTTGGATGTATTGGAGCTGCCGGGAAAGCTCTAGGAGAATAATCCTATCGTTTGGGTACCTTGGCAACTTGTTTGGTCGCTCCGTGAATCCCTGGGCCCAGATGTAGGTGAATTTAGGGAACTGGATGTATAGGAAGGCATACTCTTTTAAGAGCGCCTTGGCGCTGTGGGAAACCCTCCTTTCGAAGTCTCCCGTGATCAATCTGATGATGTGGCCTATGAAGGCGTCATTGACCCGGCAGTACTCCTTCTTAAAGTTGTAGTACTGGAGCTGAGGGTACTTGTCAAATGGCCTGAGCCCTCGCATGTGTCCCTAATCCGGTGCCACAAATAGTCCACTGTATTGTCTCTGACCTGCCAGGGAGTATACTAGGTAAGAGGTCATGTAAAACTTGAAACTTTTCTTAACATTTACGAACTGCTCGTGGAAGCAGTTATTGATGATGCCTCCCCAGTCAAATGAGGTTTTGGTGTTAACGTCCTCATTCCCTCACAGGATTTGCTCTATGTAATATGCCATCCACTAGGAAATAGGTGGCTGCCGGGAGACCCATGACCTTGTTTAACATGGTCACCAAGTCGTGATAGTCTTCCTGGAAGTCGCCGCGGAATAGCTCTTGGGGAACTTTTGACGTGCTGCCCCATTTCTCCTTAAGCCAGTAAAGGTTAATTGATTTCTTGCAGCCCAACGGATTGGCATCCCACGCCGCCTGACACTACTCCAAAGTGGGGACCTCCATATGTGGGAATGTGGGAATGTGGAAGGTTTTTGTGATTCCTTCTGGCGACATGTCGGTGAGGATGTTCCCCTCCTTGTCCACGATTGTCCTGGTGTCCGCTTGATAGGCCTTCCGACAGGCCATCACTAGTTCGGGTGCTATGAGAGAGGGAGGAAAACCAGCCGCCTTGGTGATTCCACTCTGCCTTATTAATCTGGCATTCTTTGTTGAAGGGTCGACCTTGACCCTATGAGTGAACTCATCTATGTCCACCTAGCCAATGTTGGTATCCGAGATCTCCCTCCAGTCTGTTGAGACCTTTGATTGAAGCGGCTCACCCTGGAATTGAAACTTCATCTGATCCTTATCTTCCTTCCCCGAGTGGCTCTTCTGGTTTCTTGCCCTTGTCCTTTTCGGTGGAGGCCCCTGAAGTTCCAGCAGTCGATTCCATATATTCTGCACGCAAGGGCAAAGTCAGCACAACAAAACATCAAAAGCGTGAATGTTAGTCCACATTTTGAGCATATCATTTAAATAATTAATCAAGTACATTATAAATCTTGCTTCCAGATGTTATCAATTTCATTTCAGGGTATTTGGGCAATCCGGGCCTGGAGGGCTGGACTTCCCTGGCAGGAATGCTGTCTAGAAGGGAGAATATGACCAAAAGTTTCCAGAGGCCCGCCTTGGCCAAATTTCAAAGTTTCGAAAGGCTCATGATGGAGAACAGCATGATTTAGGATGTGGGTCAAAGTCAAATTACGGTTTGAATTTTCTTGGATCGAATTAGGCAGCACCGGAGGTTTCAAGCCGGAAAGCCGGCAGGAGAAGGTACACGGAGACGGCCGACAGGCAACGGAAACCCGCCGGAGGAAGTCCGGAGCCAGGGGCCTGGACGGCGAAAAGGCGGCCGATGTGATGTTTGAAATTCAGGCTCGACGACTTTCGGCAAGGCGGGGCCCGATGGCCAGGAAGACGCAGTATGACGGCCACCAGACAATCCTTGGCTAATTTGAATGGTAGCGGCGAAAAGAGGCCCGGGGCTCGAAGGGCGGGGCGCCGACAGGGTTCCGTCGCAGAGGTCGGCGGAACCGTCACGAAGTTCCGGGGATGTAACTCCGGACAACTAGGCCCGGAAGGTCCTGGGGCAGTGGGGATTTCGGTAGAGTGAGACGGCAACAGGAGGCCGAGGCGGCGAAAAGGTGGCCGACGAAGAAAATCCATAAAAAGTAGTGGCGGGCAAGAGGAGGACCTCGCTGGACGGAAGTTTTCATATTGCTTAGCGGCGATGGCGAGGAGACGCCCGGGGTCTGGCCCCTGGGAGGACGCAGGGCGACGGCCGCCATGAGGTTATGGCAACGATCGGGCGACGGCAGTGACGAAGGGATCTCCGGGGCTCGGAGGGCGGGGTGACGCGAGGTGATGGACACCGCAGGGGTTTCGGCAATGATGAACGGTGGTGGCGAAAGGTGGCCCAGGATCCGGGAGGTGGAGAGAAACAAGCCGGAGGCCGCTAGAAGACATCCGCGTTGATCGGGCGACGGCGGTGAGGAGGTTCCCGGGGCTAGGGAGGCGGGGAGCCGGTAGCGGTCCGCCGTCACATACGTCGGAACCGTCACGGAGTTTCGGAGATGGAACTTCGGACGGCTGGGCCCGAAGGGATGACTCAAAGCCTACAGATGCCAAAGCCTAAAGGTGGACGGTGAAGGTGGACGGTGAAGGCAGACGGCGAAGGCGGACGACAAAGGTAGATGATGGGCCCGAGACGCTCGATCGCCCTGCGCGAAGAACGACCATGACCGAGAAGAGTCCCGAGTCAGCGGAGAGGGTCAATCCGATAGGTTTGGGAGATTTCCATCATATGGGTAATGGGCACCGCGGAGTGTTCTTCAATTTTATGCTATTTTAATTAATTGTTCAATTAACGAAATCCCTGAAAATGATCAAAAATTATGGGAGGGAATGTTGGTGTGAATAAGTCTTGTACCTAGTTTATTCCTTTACTAGGGACTTAGGGGACTTAATTCACATGTTAAGTTTACTTAGGATATTAGTTGTCATATCTAGATAAGTATTAGTTGTCTTATCTAGAATTTCCACTTTCCTAGGTAGTTATGAGTTAGTTGTCTCATGTGATAGGATTAAGACACTTGTCATGATCTTGTCTTATCCTATCTCTCATCCTTGCCTTTATAAGCAAGGCATCTCTAGCATATTTGTTAATAGATGGCATATAGCATTGTATAGTATTGCATTGATCATATTGTATCATATTGCAATCCTTGTTTGGTGGAATAGCATCTTCCATTGTTGCTTCTCTCTATCTCTTGTGGAGGTTCTTTGGCGTTGCAGATTGAAGATCTTGGGTTGTCAACTCCAACATGGTATCAGAGCTTTGAATCTGGCAAGCCCCTTCCATTTCTTTATTAGAGAGTTTCCATCAATTTCTATTGTCATTTTTTGAGTTCTTGTATCCTATATTGCATGCTTGCATTTTGGTGAGATCTGGTGATTGCAGCGCTTTTGGCTATAGTGGCAGCATTTTAGGCTGTCCCATTGCGTCCAGGAGGCTCGAAAAAGTCAGATCTGGCTTTTGTTTCACTTAATTTCATCACCATTTGCAGCTGTGGCAAAGAAGGGTTTTGAGCTCAGATCTGGTGAACAACTTTTTACAGGAGCACTTTGAGCCAAAAATAAGTCTTCCATTGCGTCCGGGTGGCCGTTTCCAATTTTTTTGATATATAATTTGCCTATATTCGGCAAAAGTTGTCTTCGGGGCAAAATTTTTTTAGCAGAGGCAGCCGTACGGCCCCCCTGCGCAGGTACGACGTCGTCAGAAAAAAATTTTCAAAAAAAATTATTATATTTTAATTTATTTTTTCTGGTCGGCATTTTTATTTTTTGAAAAATTTCAAAAAAAATAAAATATTTGTAAGCTTTTCGGTATGCGACACCTCTTTAAACCCATGATTTAAAGTCTGCCGGATTTTTTACGATACTGGCCCCACAGTTGTAGGCGGGGTTTCCGTTTACCATGACAAGAGCCGCCCGGTATCCTCTCTATACGACCTTCGCCCGGTCGCTACCGCCACGACCGCGCAAGCCGCTACGCCCGTTGGCCGTAGGAGACCCGCCCGGCCCGGTAGCCGGTATCGATCCATGGAAACAGCGGTCCGGTCGTAAACGACCAGGGCGCCCGGTAGTCTCCATACGGCGAACTCAGCCCGGCAGCTAACGCCCGGGGAAGCGATTGATAAACTTCCGCCAGTTTCTCTATAGCCGTGAATTTCGACCACCGGCCCGCGGTCACGTGGGTGACCGAACGCCAGCCCCCGAGGGCTCAAATTTTGCTCCCAGTTAGCCTTCAAAGTGCCTAAAATAGGCCTTTTTTTCTTTTTTGCATAACTTTTCGCCACGAAGTCGGATTTCTGCAAACGAGATATCGTCGGAAAGCTGGTTCGACGAACTTCGCAGTGGTGCAGGTTATTTTTCCAGATTCTATCATTTTTTTCCAGATTTTTCAGCTTGAAGGTAAAAGAGCATTTATTGCTTGTTCTTGATGTAACTTTTGCCAACGAAGTCGAAATTTGGCAAACTTTTTTTTGAAATTGATCAGAAAATCGCAAGGAATCTGTTTGTAACCTCTATTTTCAGATTGGACAAGCTCTTTTTTCTAAAAATTGTAAAAATCACCGTGTGTTATAAACGGTTGATTTGAGCTTGTCACTTGTAAAATTGCAAGAATTTGTTCATTGTAATTTGCTGGGGGGGTTGCAAAATCAGTTTTTAATACATTCTGGGGGGGTGAAAGGCACAATTTAAGTGCCACATTGTCCTTTTCTTTTGGTGAATCATGGCGGATCTAAGGCAAATTGAACCACTCACTCCACACAATTATCATACATGGAAGCTAAAAATGACACAATTGTTGCAATCTAAGGGTCTATGGGTAATGTTAGATGCAGAACAACCTGAATTTACAAGGGATTATGAAAAGTTTGTCCATAGATGTAAAATGGATGAAGCAAAAGGGCTCATTGGCTTACATGTATCTGATAATCTATTGTTTCATATTTTGGAGTGCAAAACACCTAAGAATGTTTGGGACAAACTTGAAGAATTGTATGGTAAAGTAAATCATTTCAGAACCTTGCAACTTCAAGCAGAACTTCAATCCCTCTCTCCAGATGCGTTTCCTTCAATGCAGGATTTTCTTGCTCAATTCAAGATGATTTTGTCACAGTTGAAAGGATGTGGACATGATGTATCTAGTGATGAATGCATCTTCTTGATTCTGTCTAAGTTAAAGGGCCCTTATCAAGTGTTTTCTTCTACTTTCTATTCAACTATGGATGCAATAGGGAAAGATTACAAAATGCCTACATTTGAGTTGTTTTGTGAGCGTCTTACTAGGGAGGAGGCCAAGTTAATTCAGGTGGATGCCTTACCTAATTCTAAGAATCATGCTCTAATGGCTCAAACATCCAAGGGTAAAGGAAAGAACAAGAAGAAGCCCAAAGCAGAATCATCTTCTGGTAGTGAGAATCCCTCCAAACCAAAGCCGAAGAACAATCAGAAGTCCACTCAATCTCCTTCTTCTTCTACCTCTGGAGATTCTTCTTCCAAGTCCAAGAAAAAGAACGGAGATCCTTGTTCATTCTGTGGCAAAAATGGACATGATGCATCTCATTGCTTTAAGAGATTAGAGGCCTTAGAGGAAGCTATGAAGAAGCACAATATTTCAGTGGCTAAACCTTCTTCCATGGGCAAAGGGCAAGCTCTTTCTGCACGAGCTATGCATTCACCTTCAGATAGTTGGATTCTTGATTCAGGTGCCTCACATCACATGACAAATTCACGAGATCTACTTGATTCCATAGTTCATACTTCTACTTCTCAGATTGCAGTTGGGAACTCTTCACAGATTCCAGTTTTGGGGACAGGCTCCGTTCAAATGCTAGATGGGTGCATTGAGGATGTTTTACTTGTTCCTGATATTTCAGCGAATCTTCTTTCCATATATCAGATTTGTCATTCTGGAGATGGGAAGTTAGTTGAGTTTTCTCCACAAAATGTGACTATTAGACAGTTGCAAGATCCTGAGAAGGTTGTCGCAACAGGAGTAGTTGATCATGAGAATCATTTGTATCAATTTGATGGATTTGAGTCTTCATCAGGGTCATGTTTTGTTGCTCATGCTGATTCAATGAGCAAGCTTTGGCATGAGAGATTTGGACACTTGAATTATAGATATCTTCAGCAAATGAAAGTACATAACTTAGTGGTTGGTCTTCCTAAGATCACTTGCATAGATGGTGTTTGTCAAGGATGTGTTCTTGGCAAGCAACATCAAGATCCTTTTCCTAAGGGTCACGCTACACGTGCAACCACACCCCTTGAGTTGGTTCATAGTGATCTTATGTCATTCCCAACTCCTTCTTTTTTAGGGGCCAAGTATGTGCTAACATTCATTGATGATTTTTCCCGCCGGACTTGGGTATATTTTTTGAAGCTCAAGAGTGAAGTCCTCACCAACTTCAAGACTTTCAAATTATTTGTGGAGAAGCAGTCAGGTTTTTCTCTTCGACAGATACGCACCGATAATGGGGGGGAGTATGTTAATCAGGCATTTCAGGATTTTTGCAGTGCGAATGGTATTCTTCATCAGCACACAGTTCCCTACACTCCTCAGCAGAATGGTGTGGCCGAGAGAAAGAACAGGACTCTCAGGGAAATGGCCAATTGTATGATTCAGTCTAGGTCCATGGCTCCTGCCTTTTGGGCCGAAGCTGTCAATTGTGCCAACTATATTCAGAATCGTATGCCCCACAAGGCAGTACGAAATATGACCCCTGAGGAGGCTTGGTCTCATCGCAAGCCAAATGTTTCCTTCTTCAGAGTATTCGGTAGTGAGGCTTGGGCATTCATTCTGAATGGTCAGCGTAAATCCATGGAGAAGAAGAGTCAGCATTACATTTTTGTTGGCTATTGTGAGGATGTGAAGGCATACAGATTATTTGATCCTAACACACGAGAGGTTCATTTCTGACGTGATGTTCAGTTTTCTGAGACCTTCACCCAGCCAGATCCTCCTACGACTTCTTCTTCATCACAACCTACTCAGTCTTCTTCAGTTGATTCTACTTTGCTACTTGAGGAATATTTTGATGATGGTCTTGATGAACCTCCTCCTCACTCACCCACTAGGCCACGATGGGCTCGAGTTACTCTTGAGGAGGCTGGTCCTCTTGTTGGTGATCCCACAGACACTCGCCGCACTCATTCTCAGACTTCTGGAATTAGTCTTTTGAGTCATGCAGTTTCAAATGATCCTCAGAAGTTTTCAGATGCTTCAGGTATTCCAGAGTGGGATAGTGCTATGGCTGATGAGTATTCTTCTTTGATGAAGAATCATACTTGGGATCTTGTACCTCTTCCTAAGGGAAGAAAGTTGGTTCGATGCAAGTGGGTGTATCGTACCAAGTATGCAGCAGATGGTTCCATTGACAAGTACAAGGCTCGGCTTGTTGCAAAGGGGTTTTCTTAGGTTGAAGGAATTGACTATTATGAGACCTTTGCTCCTGTTGCCAAGATGGATTCTATTCGCCTTGTCCTTGCTATAGCTGCATCTCAGGGATGGTCAGTGTTTTAGATGGATGTGAAGAGTGCTTTCTTGCATGGGGATCTTCATGAGGAGATCTATATGGAGCAGCCACCAGGTTTTGTGCAAGACTCTTCACTTGTTTGTAGGCTTCGACGTTCATTGTATGGTCTCAAACAAGCCCCTAGGGCTTGGTATGAGAAGATGGATAGTTTCTTGCTTGCTTCTGGCTACACTCGTTGCCATTCCGATCCCACAGTTTATACACAGAGACATGGAGAGGATCTACTTATCCTTGTGCTCTACGTGGATGATTTGATTCTCACAGGGAGTTCTACTTCCATGATTCAGAGTACACAGCGAGCATTGATGGAGCAGTTTGATATGACCGACCTTGGTCTTTTGCATTACTTCCTTGGTCTTCAGATTCATCAGACTTCTGAGGGGATCTTCATTTTCCAGCAGAAGTATGCTCTTGATTTGCTTCAGAGATTTGGCATGGCTGATTGCAAGCACCCCTACTCATTCGGTCGAGGGTGTTGTCTTTGTCTTCGTTACTACTCCCCTCTGATTGATCCTACCTTGTATCGGCAGTTGGTTGGCGGTCTTTTGTACTTGACACATAGTCGTCCTAATATTTCCTTTGCGGTAGGACTTGTCTCTCGCTTCTCACAGGAGCCTCATGAGAGTCATTGGAAGGCCGCCAAGCGTATCTTGAGATACATTCAGGGCACTACTCATTTTGGCATTCACTATACTTCAGGTGCATCTCAGATTATGGGCTTCACTGACTCAGATTGGGCTGGTGATGTCAATGATCGAAAGTCTACCTCTGGCTTTGTCTTTTGCCTTGGTTCTGGTCTGATTGCATGGTCATGCAAGAAGCAAACTGCTATTGCATTATCATAGACAGAGGCTGAGTATCGAGGTGTTGTGTTGGCTAGTCAGGAGGTTTTGTGGCTTCATTGATTGATAGCGAGTTGGTTCCCCTTCCACTCGGCCCACTACTCTTTGGTGTGACAATCGAGTGCCATTCATATTTCCACGCAACCCGGTGGAGCATCCGGACTAAGCATATTGAGATCCACATGCACTTCATCAAATCATCGGGGATGGTGTTCTCGGCTTAGGTATTTGCCTCTGGTCAATGAGGAGTTCTGGACATCTTCACTAAACCTTTGCGTCACCTCGTTATCTTGATTCGCGATCGATGCTTGGGGTGAAGGAAGTTGTCCTTAAGGGAGAATCTTGAGGGAGTCCTCCTTCCTTCATTAGTTTTCTTTGTTTCTTTTCTCTCTTTTTGGAGAGTTTTCTCCAAGGTTTTCTCCTTTTCTCTGCTTATGAGAGTTTTTTGTTTTGTACATGGGTACCTCATCAGGCCTAGTTGCCGGGACCCATCTTTTGCATTATGCATTGGTTTGTACCTCCCTAAGTTGCACTTAAGGGGGGGTGTTGGTGTGAATAAGTCTTGTACCTAGTTTATTCCTTTACTAGGGACTTCGGGGACTTAATTCACATGTTAAGTTTACTTAGGATATTAGTTGTCATATCTAGATAAGTATTAGTTGTCTTATCTAGAATTTCCACTTTCCTAGGTAGTTATGAGTTAGTTGTCTCATGTGATAGGATTAAGACACTTGTCATGATCTTGTCTTATCCTATCTCTCATCCTTGCCTTTATAAGCAAGGCATCTCTAGCATATTTGTTGATAGATGGCATATAGCATTGTATAGTATTGCATTGATCATATTGTATCATATTGCAATCCTTGTTTGGTGGAATAGCATCTTCCATTGTTGCTTCTCTCTATCTCTTGTGGAGGTTCTTTGGCGTTGCAGATTGAAGATCTTGGGTTGTCAACTCCAACAGGGAAAACTAGGATGGCCTACCTCGGATACGCTAAGCGGGGGTCATGGGATTCGCTGGGGGTCAACGGAGTGACGCTGATGGTGACGATCGAGAGGCTGCAGAAGGCGGTGGGCTCCAGTTGATCGCTACTCTAATTCGGCTCAATTGAGACAATGAAAATGACTGGCGAGTTTGGGCATTATATACCCCAAGCGCCATCAATGCTGTAATAAATGCTGGTATGGCCACGCCAAAAAGTTGGTGAATTTCAAATTAAGTCGGCAGCAGTAGAGGAGACTCTGGGGTCGGGCAACCGCGAGGACGAGCAACGACGGCTGTCGTGTGATTTCTGCGAGCTTGGGCGACGGCGGCGGTGAGCATCCCAGGGCCCGAGGGGTGGGCAACCGCCGGAGGCCTGCCGTCACAAACGGCGAGCCCGAGACGGAAGTCCGCAGACGGACTTCCGGGGACCGAGGCCCGAAGAGGTAAGCGCCGCCCGGGAAATCTCCAACGAAATTCAAACAGAAAATGGTAGGGCAGGCCCCGAGGGGCAGAAAGACGCTCGAGGGACGCCGCAAAGGGCGGCAAGCACAAAGGGGAAGCCCGAAAGGGGAACTCCGGAGGCCCGAGCCCGGAGGGGCCTAGGGCCGCCCCAGAGCTCAAAATGCCAAAGGAACCTACGAGGCCCCGGAGGGCAGCAAAATCAAAAGGGAAAGTGCGGTTGATTTTAGGATGAAACCTTAGAGCAATATCGACCATGTGGAACATCAAAAAAAGAGGGGCACGTAAAACAAGGCAGCCCCGAAAGGCCTGAAAAAGTGAAAGAAAAGAGGGTCCCCGTTCTGAACGGGGCATGTGTGCTAAGGGCACAACACATTCCAATTTAGTTTTCTATAAAATAGAACTATCCCTTTCATTTCAAGACTACAACCACTATCTTTGATAATTTCCTATCGTGAACATTAGGCTTATTATTCTTGAATACTACAAATCTGAGTGGAAGCTAGCATATAAAGCAAAATGGAGAAGAGCTATGAAGGTATTCAACCATGGCATATGAATTATGGTAATATTACTTTATTGTTTGTGTTTCTATGTTCATTTGTACTTCATTGTTGGATTAGTGTCATTATTTGAGTTTTAGGTAGTTGGTAGTTGATAGTGTTGATTCATTCTTTACACCTTGATTTTGGTTTTAGTAAAATTTACCACTAGCAATTCATTGTTGGAAAATTCACCCCCAACAATTCACCATGGAAAAATTCACCACCATGAAAAATTCACCTTATGGAAAATTCACCACCAGCAATTCATGGTGGTGAATTTTCACAATTTTACCCTATTCTATATAAACAATGGAAAAAAATAAAGGGGAAAATTCATGGCTAGCAATTCTATGTTCATTTGTACTTCATTGTTGGATTAGTGTCATTATTTGAGTTTTATGTAGTTGGTAGTTCATAGTGTTGATTCATGCTTTAAACCTTGATTTTGGTTTTAGGAAAATTCACCACCAACAATTCACTAGGCAAAAAATCACCACCAAGACAAATTCACCTTATGGAAAATTCACCAGCAGCAGTGAATTTTCCCATGGTGAATTGTTGATGGTGAATTTGCTTGAAGCCCTTGATTTTACCCTATTCTATATAAACAATAAAAATAAATAAAGGAGAAAAATATTTTTTGTAAAAATTATAAGTGTTACAGAGTGGATTGAGTGGAATTCTCAAAGTTGCATTCAATTTATAGAAAAAATATATAAGCAAGATTAAAAACACACTTTTAATAGATTTAGATACAAAATAGATTTATGTCATGAACATTTTAGCATAAAAATAATATACACAACTATGTAGTCAATATAATATCTGAAAAGTCAGTAGAGAAGATATGATTAGGAACAACATTAATTCTTTATTTTTTATTTGTTTCTCTTATACTACAATGGAAGGAAAAAGAAGTGCTCAGAAATTTCCAACAATTCTGAAGAACTTCACCCTAGATCACCTCAAATTATAGCACTCCTTTTTTTGTGATTACAATCTTGTCTTCAATTTGATTAAGATTTTATTCACCCTTGATGCTCACATTATCCTGATTATGGGTATCCACATCTTTTTTGTTTGTAAGGTGTGGTTTGTCTTAGGGTTTTCTAGCTTCCCCAACTTCATAAAAGACCAACTCTTGGTACTCTAGAAACATCCCAGTTGCTTCAGAAAATTCAACAAACATGAGTGTGTACTCTACAAAACTCATCAAAAGCATATTAGTATTTTATTGTATCAGGAATGTCCTAGCCAAGGAACCAATCATGTGAGAGGATATATCCATCTATAAAACCAAACTATTTGTCACTTATCAACACAATCTTTTAAAATTTTAGTTTGTGTCACTACAATCCTTTGCCTCGTGACATTTGGTCTTTAAAGTACAAAATCCAGTATGATGACACAAAACTATGAAGAAATATGATGTACAATTTATAAGATTTGTGAGGAAGAATGTAATAAGTTTTATAATTTAGATGGTCCGATCTCTACTAATCACTCTATGTGAGCATAGTTCTAGTAGCCATTGCATTTACAACATTAGCAGTAGCTGGTATCACTTTGATAGTAAGAAATTATGTCAAAAATTGTCACAAAATATTTGTGTAAAATAAAATAACTAATTTTCTTTTATTTCATCCACCAAATAAATGAAAAATTCATTTCATAGTTCAAACTATCTCTATGTGAAAAAAAATAGGGCTCTAATATCGTATATAAGAAAAACCCACTGATAAAATCAAGAGACAATATCTTCATTTAATAGACAACAACATAATTGTTTTAGAATATATTAAGATAAGTGGCACTTGTTAAATTTTGAAAATGAGAATCCAAGCAGTCATGACTACCTTATAAATTCATATTTTCAAGGAACGCTGGCCTTCGTTTCCACCCAAATTCCAGAAACTGAAGTTTGTTTATTAAACATTCTTCTTCCCCAAAGGTTGGAACCCAAGATTCCATTGATTTCTCAAATTCGTTTAGCTCTTTGTAGAGCTCATTCAAAACTGAGATTCCTATGAAGAGGAAAGAACAGCACGAGGTTTCAGAATGAATCTAAATTTTCTTTTACAGATAGGTCCTTAACGAGAATAAAAGGAATGATCGAAGATCTTTTCTTGGGTGTGAAGTTAGCTTGCATAAACCGTAGTCTTACTAAAGATAGCGATTGTAGCGGTGATTTTCAATAATGGGTATGGCAATGAAATGGAGGGAGGAGAGTTTTGAAGAGGCCAACACAACGATAATGAATCAGTGAATACAAAAGCGAAGGTTTTCATAGCTTGATAGCAAACTTTCACCATCACCTTGTCTAGACGACAAACTTTTGTGCTGGAATACCAAGAAATGCTGGACATGGGCCTTGCATAACTCTCTTTCATTCTCATTTGGCATTCTATATAGAGATAGAAGAATACCAAAATACCAAATGATAATGAAAGAGAGTTATGCAAGGCCCTTGTCCAACATTTCCTGGTATTCCAGCACAAAAGTTTGTCATTCCATGGGAAGGTGACTGTGAAATTTTGCTATGAAAAGCTCCACTTTTGTATTCACTTATTCATTTTCACTGTGTTCGCCTTTACAAAACTCTCCTCCCTCCATTTCATCGCCATTCCTATCATTCACATCACCACTAGAATCACTATCTTTAGAAAGACTACAGTTTATGCAAGGTAACTTCACACCCAGGAAAAGATCTTCCACCATTCCTTTTATTCTCTTTGAGGACCTGTCTATAAAGGAAAATTCAAATTCATTCTGAAACCTCATGCTCTTCCTCCCTTTTCTTAGGAATCTCAGTTTCAAACGAGCTGTGTGAAGAGCTGAATGAATTTGAGAAATGAATGGAATCCTAGGTTCCATCCTTGGGGGGAAAAGAATATGTAATAAACACACTTCTGGATCTAGAATTTGGATGGAAACGAAGGCCAAATTTCCTTGAAAATGTGAATTTATAAGGTAGTCGTGACTGCTTGGATTCCCATTTTCAAAATCTAACAAGTGTCACTTGTCATAATATATTCTAAAACAATTCTATTGTTGTCTAGGACTTTCCTTATACAATCAGAGATACAAATATTCTTTTGATGAGTTTTGTAGAGTACACACTCGTGTTTGCCGTGTTTACTAGAGCAATTGGGATGCTTCTTGAATACTAAGAGTTAGTACAGCTCATTAAGTGATACATTCATATTAATGTGTGTCTCATTGATTGATTGATATCTTTTGTGTGATTTGTACATTGCAGGTTCATTAGTTTTTCGGAGATTCAAGATGCAACCAACAACTTTTATGACTCACTTCTTTTTGAGGTAGGTTGGTTTGGAAAAGTTTAGAGAGTAGAAATCAGTGGTGGCATTATAGTTGCAATGAAGAGAGAAAAACCACAATCCTCCAAGGTTCTCAAGAGTTTAGGAATGACATAGGCCTGTTGTGCACGCTTAGGCACAAGAGTTCTTAATGACTACTAGGCTGTATCACTTATACGCTACTATGATCAAAACTCAGAAATGTGTGTTGTTTATGACTATGTTCCCATTGGCACACTCGACAAGTATCTCCATGGGAAGGGCCCTGGAAGGTTCGATGACATCCATTCTTGGTGGTAAATCTTTTAAACTCTAATCAAAATATAAAATGGTATTTACAAATTTTCTTTCTTTGAGAAAATCTGGGGCAAAATGTCATTTTGGATTGAACCAAATCATTGTAGATTATATTCAAAGGAATTCATATAATTAATTTAGACACTACTTGAAGGTGCAACATTGTAAGGTAATTTCTTGTTTTCACAGTGCCACCACTACCGGCGGTTAAGCAGGGAATTTTGTATAACACTCTAAGTGATAAAACCTTCAAGTCCTCAACAAAATATGTATGCCATCTTGTATATCTATAATATTTACAAACCTATAGTGCCAAGAAGATTCAAAGGAATTCAGATAATTAATTTAAAATTATATTTCAAGATTACTTTTGTTTTGATGCATTGCAAGACAACTATTGTACATTATTGCGAAGGAAATTATTTGTATTTTTTCTTTTCTTATTCTACATAAAAAGGTGTTATATTTTTATAGCAAGACCAAATGTTTGCAGGTGTATTTCATAGTGAGCCTAGAGGATATTCTAATTAATATGGTAAATATTCAAAAGTCATAGAATTATATTGTTTTGGTCCGAAAATTAGGAAAAGAAAGAGTAAAGAGGAGTTGCACTATTTGTGGACAGTGGAGGGAACTTGATTTTGTAGGAAATCATTATCGAAATAAATCTCAAATTTAGAAATGGGTGTAAGCAATGAGTAAGTCAAACACTAAAAGAATTTGCAATAATCTTAACCTCATAAATGTAATGAGCATCTAAACATCTACATGTTCAGACTATCCATCATATGTTTCGAATAATTTTCTCTCAAATTTTGATTCATATAAATGGTTGATAGAATTGCATTTTGACGAGGTCCCTATTAATGTGTTTTTTATGCACTTTTCAACACAAGTAGTATGTAGGTGCACTACCTCTTTTGAAAGAGAATCTTCCACAATCAGACTATAAAACACTATCCCAAGGTCTCTAATGTCAGGTCTTGACAGTGCTTGAAATATCTCAGTTGTTTTATGTGATTTGCTGGAATCACAAGGTGGTCTTACGGGTGAGTTACAAAGCATGGGAGGTTGGATCTTGAAATGGAGTTCTTGGGATGGAATAATTGTTATGCATTGGCTGTAGGTTCAAACAGCAGCCTTGGACTCCATTTTGTCATTTGATTTGGCTTTACAATGTGCAATGAACCTTAGCATAGGTCAGTCATGAGAAAAAAGAAAAGAAAAGGAGGCAAGGAAGAGGGAAAGTTCCTAAATCTGCAACTAATTGTGAACAATGATGATGGAGTTTCTGCAATGGACAACTTCTTGAAACAATGTTCCACTTAACCAAAAATCTCACAGTATCGTAAAACTTGTGCTATCTTCTAAGGATTGCAAATGTTTCATCTGTCATTCACCATATACATGCATAAACAAAGTTGAAAGTTTTGTAGCAGCTTCAAATTCAAGTCTAGACTAACTTTACACAACTATCTACCATCAGCAAACAACAAAAAGTATGGACTAAGAGGCCATCAACACAACAGGAATTTTCATGATCATAGGATAGAATTCCTAAAATCTACCAAAGCAGGGAAACGATTAACTAGAACAACAATAAAACCTAAGTTCAACATCTAACAATGGAGATTGAATCAAGCAACATTTGAGAAACTCAGAAAATAGACCAAGTCAATGTCCTTTTCTTTATAAATTTCTGCAACATGCCTTTACAACAACTCAACTCCCTTTACAAATGAGAAGAGAGCTCTATTTATAGTGCCCAAAAGATCTAATGAATGGCCAAGATCAATTATTATTGTGTGGCCAAGATTCACTACAAAATAGGGTTTCACCTACCCCCAATATATCACAATTTTAAAATTACATTTTGTCTTTTTCCCTATTTCGTCCTCTTGCTGACGACACTATAGCAATTTTGTCCTTTAGCCAATTGTTGTTTTTACTATAGCCAATTTTGTCTTTTGTGTTATCTTCCAGCCTTTTCCAATCCTCATCATACTTCGCGCCTTGGTCCCTGAACAGCTCCGATTGATCGAAGGCACAGGCAGCAGAACTCAGGAATTCCACTGTGATTTCACTAGCCAACCCGTCCTTCATCTTCTCCTGGAAGTATGAATTTATCTTCTCCAGATCCATTTGCACTATGGGCATGTTGTAGTCCATCATTAGCTTGAGATAATGAGTGCACTCTACCCTGATTTCTTTGATCCATTCAATGTCTGGATCCACCTTGCTCATGATTTGTTCCAATCTTTCCCTCCAAATGTCAAAATGTCTCGTTGCCATACATCCATTAGCCAGTGATCATCCTTCTTAAATGCAAGCTTCTTTTCCCACATGGCTTCTAGCATCCGAAGGATAGCTTCGATCCTCAGAAAGGTGGAGTCATAAGTTACAGGGAAGTTGGTGCAGAGCTTCCTTGTGCCCTCTAGAGATTATAGCAGATGCAAGAACCTGTTGCCTATTCACACAACCTGGCTAATTCCCATGTTTCTGACATATGAGACTTGTCAGAACCAGTCTTTTCAAAGTTCTTCCTTCTTTCCATCTTATTGATCTACTCCTTGGATAGTAGCTGGGGTGCGGCTATGAATGTGGTAGGTAGGTCATCCACTGAAGACCATTGTTGTATGTAATCTATTAAGGCTACGACCTGTGCCTTGAGCTCATCCTTTGAAATCTTATCTTATTTTATCAAATGCACCACTGTAGCCATTGACTCCTCAAGGTTACTGACCTTCTACTCTCTGGTGGTGGTCCCCAAGTCAATGGTGGAGATGTTGTAACTTACCCTAGCTTGGCCAATCACAAGTGTTGCTATTTGCGCCGCTTGAGACCTAGAAGCATCCATCGTTACCCTGGATCGAACTTTAGGCTTCTTTTCCTTCTTTGTCATGATTTGAGCTCAAGCCAAGATGGCCTCCAATCTCATCCTTGCATCCTTTAATATAGGGGTTTTTCTTTCAAGCTTCCTCTCTAACCATTCAGGCACAGTAGATTTCTCCTTCGATGAATCATGGCCACCCTCACCATTCTCAGTCAAGGCCAGGGTTTATGCTCCATTTTCTTCTGGGGACTTTTCTTTCTTCTTGGCAGCATCTCCCTCTTCCTCGTTAGAATCTTGGATGAACAAGAGGTGTTTGATAGGAAGCACGCTGGATAGTTGTTGTATGGGGCTTTCTTGTTCTGTCATCTCTTCTTCTTTCTTTTCCTCAGCATGTTTGATCTCGTGCACATGTTCTACTAATTGCCTGACTTCGAGGCTCTTAATAGTTTGGGTCCCACCCTCAGTTTTGTCTTCTTGCTGCTACTTTTCTTCTTCAAGGGGCAGCCTTTCTTCCTTTAATTTGGTGTCCTTTGGCTATTGGGCCAATTCTTCTTCAAGGTCATCATCAAAGGCCTGCATGATTACCCTGCCACTAGGGCTACCTTCCTCATCCCTGCTCTCCGAGGAACTAGTTCCTTCCTCTTCATAGGCCACCTTGTCAATTACTCGGTGCTCATATTTCGGGTGCTCATGGTATTCATCAGCCTCCTCCTCATAGGCCCCTAAGGCCTCTCATTCTCATTCCTCACACTCCTTAGAGATCAGCATGGTGGCTTCCATAGCCAGTGGCCCTGTTGGCGGTTGTGAAGGCTAAGCAGTAGCGAGGGCTTGTGCAAGGGCTGCTTGAAGGGCAGGATCCATTACGGTCTAGGATAGCTCAGGGGGAAGACTCTACATATGTCTTGAGAAAGCCTCAGGCACAGTGGAAATGGGAATAGGTGTTGTCATAGCTGCTAGAGGGAGTGATGTGTTTGGTGACATGGTAGCAGAGGAAGAGGGCGTGGTCATCGCAGAAGATGAGTTAGAATCAGCCAGAGGCGAAGGGGCAAGATGGACAGAAATGTCCACTGGTGGCAGAGATGTCGCAATCATAGCTAGAGAGGTAGGTGGTGCAGTTGTAGCCCAAGGAGAGCCAAGAGAGGTTCCAATTGATCTGTATCCCTCACCTTCCCCTCCTGGGTCGAGGGCTATTCTGAGGTACTCCCCTCTTGTTTGAGCCTTTTGGAGGGTGAGCCTCCTGCTTCTTTCCTCACATAGACCTTAGGGTTTGGAGACTATTCTATTTCTGTCCCCTTTCTCTTCTTAGATCTAGTGAGCGGAGGAGACTTGGAGGTCCCGCCAGTAGAAGTGGTGGCAATGGCATCATCTGTGGCACTTGGCTCACTTTTGAGCCCTTCGTAATTCAAAACTACTCCTCGTTGCTTTAATTGAGCCACTTGCCCATCAACCCACTCCTTAGTGTGAGCCAAGATTGGCTTCGTTATAGTGTCAACGTCGTCGACCTCCTACTCGTCCCAGTCAATTGATGGTATTGGAAAATTGGCGACCGCAGGGTACCTGGGGTGCATTACGGTGCTCTCATCTTCCTCGACTTGGTCCGGTATGGGGAAAGGTTGCACCTTCCTTACAAATAGCACAGTCATTCGCATATAGTGTCTTGCCCGTACCTCCTTATCATACTGGCAATCTCCCCAAAAGTCTTCAATGTGGTGGAGATGAGCAAATGCTAGCCTCAATGCCTTCCTGATGTGGCCATACGCATCTATCCGTGGGCGAGCAGTGTGTATGTAGAAATGGTTAACTTTTAATTCTTTCTCAAAGTTACCAGCACATTGGGAAGTTTGTAGTTAATACATGCCCTAGCCTGATAATATGGCCAATGAAGGCATCATTTACTCTACATTATTCCTTTTTGAAGTTTCGATACTAGAGCTGCGGGTACCTGTCATATGCCTTGAGTCTTCACCCCTGCTCCTGATCGGGTGCCACAAACAACCCGATGTACTACCTCCGATCCACCAATGAATAGATGAGATAGGAAGTCATATAGAACTTAGAGCTCTTCTTTATGTTGACAAACTGCTCATGGAAGCAGTTGCTTGTGATTCCTCCCCAGTAAAATGAAGTCTTTGTGGTGACGTCCTTGTTTTCATGAAAAATCTGCTTAATGAAGTATACCATCCATTCCTGAAAGTAGGCGGCCACAAGAAGACCCATAACCTTGCTCAACATGGTCACCATGTCATGGTAATCTTCATGGAAATCGCTACGGAAGAGTTCTTAAGGAACCTTCACAGCGCTGCCCGACCTTTCCATGAGCCAATGCAGATTTATTAACTTTTTATAGCCTGTCAGATTATCATCCCACACCGCCTGCATTCTTCTATGGTGGGGACCTCCATCTCTTGAAATTGGGGAATATGGAAGGTCTTTATTATCCCTTCAGGTGACATGTCGGCGAGGACATTGCCTTCTCTATCAATGATCATTCTTGTGTCAGCTTGATATGCCTCCTGACAAGCCATGACCAACTCGAGAGCCATGAGGGATGGAGGGAATGCAATAGCCTTCGCTATTCCACTCTATCATATCAATCTTGCATTCTTTGTCGTTGGATTGACCTTGACCCTCTGTATGAATTTATCAATATCAACTTGGCCTATGTTGGTGTCAGTAATATCCTTCCAATCTATGGTGACTTTTGAGTGGAGAGGCTTGCCCTTGAATTGGTATTTCATATAGTCCTTGTCCTCTTTCCCCTGAGGGGTCCTTTCTAACTTCTTCACTTTGTCCTTCTCAGGGATGCCCCTGAATGTCTTGCACCCAATTCCATATATTCTGCAAGCAAGGGCAAAGTCAACACAAATGGATCACAAAAGCATTCATGTTAGCCAACACCTTGAAAATAATATTTATTTTAAACAATCAATTAAGCATAACATGACCTTTTATCCCCAGATGTTATTGATCTTTTGATTAAGGGCATTTGGACAGTTCAAGCTCAGAGGGTCAGACTTCATCGACAAGAATGCTGTTTGGAAGGGAAAACATGGTGGAAGGCTCCCAGAAACTCTCTTCAGTCAAATTTTAGTATTTCAAGAGTTTCGCAATGAAGAGGACTGAAATTAAGTACGTGGGTCAAAGTTAGATTCCAAATTTGGGCTCATTTGGATTGGTCTAGGAGAATCCGAATGTCTCAGGCCAGAGAGTTGTCTGGAGATGGCAGTTTGGAATGGTAGATAGAAAATGGAAATCGGGAGATGGAACTTTGGGGTCCGGGGTCTGGTGGGTTAGAGAGCGGCCATTAGCTTCTAATTTTACTTCTGAGGGTTTAGACTGGCGGCACCAGGAAGGCATTTTTCTTTCACTGTTTGAGACGGCTATTGTTGGACGGAAGTTTGGAAGGGGCCGCTCAACAATTAGGGCCCGACGAGATCCATGAGTCTTGCCAACAGCCAGGAGTAAGACCGAACCCAGCGCAGGCATCTACTACTTTGATTTCATTTCCTTACTTCATCGGCAAATTGGAAGGCAAAGTCTGACGGGTAGAAGGACAGGCGAGGATTTCCCTTTGGGACAGCAGATGATGACAGGGCTCCCGGATAGTGGAGCCCGGCGGGGATGAGGGTGATTCTGAGTTCAAACGACATACCAGTGGTGAACAACGGTCTGGAGCCTATGTCGAGAAGGGGTTGATGAAAGGTTATGTCGAAGTGTGAAGTCATGCTGACAGCTAGGAACAAGACTAGACCCGGTAAAGGGGTCTGCCATTCAACTTTGTTTTCACCCCCACAGTGGATGGAAGGGCAGAGCACGAAGCTCGGAGGGGTGGAGAGAGTTTTCCGTGAAGGATGGTGATGCACTTGCGGAACCCCAGAAGCGGAACTACGAGGTCCCAGGCCTGAGAGGCCCAAAGGGCATTTGTTCAATTTGAAATGCCCATGACAAGGAGAAGGCGGAGCTCTGACGGTCAGGAGGTCAGGGTAAGTTTGCAATGAAGGACAAGGCGGCAGTCCAGTATATTTTCGAATGAGAAAGTCTGACAGACCGGGCCTAGAGGGGAAATTCGTCGTTAGAAGGAAGGTTTATCACTCTGATTTTGGATGGTGAAGACAGGCCCTGGGGCCGAAGGACATGATTTCTATACGGGTAGAATAGCTGTGGTGAGGTAAGGTTCCAGATTGGTAATGAGGGCACCCTAGAAGGTTTTTTAAGTTTTGAAAATATGGGTTTTATCTGCCACACTGTGATTTATCATTCATTCATGGTTTTGATGTTCATTGTTCATTTTAACCCTTAGAAATCATGAAAATAATGCTCGGGAGGGGTGAATGGAAAACCAAACTCGAAGACGCGATGCGGGGAGATGTGGGATCCACCTACGATCGATGAAGTGATGGTGAGAGCGATGAGCATGAAGGCATCGAAGATGGTGGGCTCCTCTAGTAGGTTATCCGATCGCTCTGCAATTTTGTCAAAGTATTGTAAAGTTGGGGCTCAAATGGGTTTTAACCCATAATCCCGCATTAGTAGCCCCACATTGAAATGCGAGATGCGATGAGAGAAAAGCAGAGTCGAGTTTGAATGTTGTCAATGGTGGCGAGACCGAGGTCAAAACCAGCCAGATTGGGTGCAAAGGATGAATTTGGCCATTTGGAGGATTTTACTGTCTGGAGTTAGATTACGTGGAGAGAGCGGGGCGAGAGGCGAGAATTCTAAAAGAACCCGCAGATTGGAGATGGCAAAGGCCATCAAAGCCCGGAACTCCAAAAGGCGGAACTTTCAGAAAGGTCGGACCCCGAGAACGCACTTTCGGCGGAAGAGCTGGTTTTCACGCCAAAGGAAATTTTAAGATGGTAAACATGGTGGCAGTACCCGGAAGGCAGGACACTGCTAGAGGTTCACTATCTAGGACGACGAGACACACCTAGAACTCCAAGAGTGGAACTCCGACATTCGGGGCCTGGATGGTTAAATAGCCATCAAGTTTTAAAACAGTTCACAGACGGAGAGCAGGAATTCGAACCCTGGGGTCTGGGAGGATACTGGCTGAACGCCGTTGGGAACAACAGGCACAACGGGGAAACCCAACAAGGGAAGCCTGAACGGCCGAGGCTGGCAGGGCCTGGGGCCGTTGGCAAGGGAAAACTGCTAGAGGGACTCTGCTAAGCCCCAGAACATGACAAAATAAAAAGTGGGAGGCACGGTCAACTTATGGTAGGACTTTAAAGCAACATTTACCATCTAAGATACCAAAAGATAGGGCACGCAAAATGAGGCGATGACAAAAATGACCCGATGAGGTGAAAGAAATGAGGGTCCCAATTGCAAATGGGGTGTTTGTGCTAAGGGTACAACAAATGGTGACTCCGCTGGAGAATGCTCCCGAGCATACTAAGGATAAATATTCATTCAAGACCCAGAATCTTTGGTTTCACAGACTAGGAGTGGCTTCCATAGATGAATCTAGGAGAATGAGATCCTTAATTGGGTCAGTTTACAGGACATCTCAGAAGTGTGTGTAGAGAGTTCATTCCTTTCCTCGGGATAGTGACCACGGTTACTGATTCAACCGAGCGAACTATGTAAATTTTCTAACACCAAAAGTAAAATGGACATCGCTCCACTGCCACTCAGGCGTCTATAGCCCCGATGGAGTTGTCACTGCAATCCCATGGATATTGCTCTACTGCCAGCCGGGCATCCATAGCCCTGGTAGAGTTACCCAAACACCCATATGGTCGCTTATTTTTCAAAATTCTTTTGCTCTTTTGCTTTAATATTTCTTTTAATGTTCATTTCTCATTTATCATTCAGTTTGACCGGGTAAGCACTGAAGCCTACGATGGGTTTGAGACTGCAGTGGTCACTGGAGCAGACCTAAGATTTTTCACTCACTAGGGTGTTATAACAACTATGGCACAGTCCTTCAGAAATGATTATTATGTGCTTTGTGCGAGATCCGAGACATGTGTAAGAAGATTCAATCAGGGATAACTTTAAGAGGCCGATAGTCAAGAGTGAATTTTTAGTCGAAGGACACAAAGGACAGATAGCAAAGTAAACCGCTTGATGAGCAATCATGGCCACTGCTAAGGGGCAGGAAACAACTTTTCAAAATAAAACTGTCGGGAGGGGGAAACAAAAGAGCGACGCAAAACAAAAAAACACAAGAAAACCAGAAAAACAATCTACCCTAACCAATGTACAAATATTTACAAAGAAGAGCTCAAATGAGCTCAGGTGTGG
>VDFB02384121.1:0-14873 GCA_007258455.2 Sequoia sempervirens
TGCCCACCTTCCAATGGTCTTGGAATGGATGCATTTAGATGGAGAAGGATTTCAAAAGGATCATGGTACTTGTGGACCCCTCAAATGCATGATATATAACACATGAGCTTTATTTATGAAATTTGGTCTTTTGTTGTTGGCTTCTAGTATGAATGTTATCTATAGGTGGAATTCTTAGTTGAGAATCTCAATCTTCCAACTGTTGGTTTCTAATGTGATTATACAATATGAGCCAAGTATTATTAATTTCTAATGTTAATTATTCAAGAAGGTTTGTTTTATAAGAGATACTATGTTGAAGCATATTCCAAGGCATGTTATTATCCACAATGCATGACACTTCTTCACATCTCTACCAAGTTCTAAACAGATACAGATCTACCATTTCCATGGAGGAGATTGATGATTTAAAAAGAAATTATCATGCCATTTCTTTCTTGAGAAGTCATGTTTGCATTCATGATTTGCAACTTCCATCTTCATCCAAAATAAAATTATGTTATCGTTATGTGCCTGATATTAACAAATCAAAACCTTCTTTTGAGCATGATTTCCAACACAAAGGTAAATTAGTGGAAACAAAAAAAAGCTCGGTTAATGGCTTTCTGCATGTTGGTGGAAAATCTACATCTTTTTGAAAGTGGCTTCCTAGCTTATTAGTCTTATGTTTAGTAAGGTTTTGTAATCTCCACTATGTTATGTATTCGGGTCATTGGTATATCTAGTATGATGTCTTCTTTTGGGTATTTTGGGTGCATAAGAGAATGCGCATATGTACTGATGTATTCAACCAATGTGTTTTTGTAACGTTGTAATTAGACAATTGGTCATTTGTACTAGGACCTCACTGGTCTTTTTGATATTTTGTAAAATTTGTTACTTAGACTACAACTGGGGGTTTTCTTGTTGGTTCTTTCCCGCTAGTATGTCCGCCTGAACCAGCTATATATAAAATATTATATATAAATAAAATTATAAGTGGTCTCCCACTTTTTCTTAAAAAAAAAGGTTCTTGTAAATGTCCACATGTAAATGTCCACATCTTTTTCCTTGACCTAGTTGCTATTTCTTAAAATATTTCTTATGATTTTTCATAATGTTGGTCAATACTTTACTATAAATATTCTATAGTCATGCTCTTAAATGTCATAAGAATATGCCATAAGAGGGTTTCATCTTATAAATCTATAATGATATTATATGCTCTTGGAACATCTTAGACACCTCCCTTGAAGCATTCAACAAATGACAAATAACTACCAACACAAAGTGAGATGCCTCATTTCCTAATATGAGGACAAAATAATAAATCAAAATATTAGGTTGCAAGGTTGACTCACCTTTCCCAATACTTGGCTAAGTTTATCATCTATTAAGGAGTGGATCCCAATATAACAATTGTGCTTTGTGCTTACTACTAATCCAAGGGATACCTATTCATTTTTTCTTCAAATTGTATGTCTAATGACTCCTCATCTCAATTCAAATTGTGGGAATGGATTTTTATATCCTCCCTATGAATAAATGGCTACAAGGAGGTGAATATGATATGGTGGAAAAAACCAAGATACAAGTTGGTTTAGTTCTCATAAACTCTCTAAAAATTAATTGAATTCCTACATCCTAACTAGAAATACCATGAGGGGTTTAGATCCCATTTTGGATAAAAAATATTCTTATACTCATCACTAGTTCACTTAGACCAACTCAAGAGATGGTGAACTAAGGGAAACTTAGTTATTTCTCTTTCCATTGTCCCCTCTCCACAAAACACCCTTATTTAAGTAGATTCTATTAAACCTGTAACACCCTGCTAAAGGACCTGGTGGATAACACAAAAGATATACAAGATCAAGCCAATGATTTTTTTTTGAAACTAAAGTGGCATTAACTAATGCAACTCAACAAATTAATATGAATGACATCATTACATTAACATCATATCATAATCACATTATAACTTAAAAGTAACATTAATCATAACCCATATACACACCTATCCACCATGGTCCCCTAACGTCACTACTATGATACACCTACACTAACTAAGCCTATATAAATACATTTGAAACACTAAAACACATACAGTTAATATTTTGAATGTAAATTATATTTCATACAACAAATTACATATGGTAACATAACTTAATTATATTTAAACCTTGTTTAACACCATGTTCATATGAACCTATTTCTAATCAATACCATGAAAGGGGTACAAAGAGACATATCACATCTACTACTAAATTAAGTTTATATGTATCATAAATACAACATTTTTATGCTAACATTTCTATTACATAATAAACAACAATAAATATGTCTTCAAGACTACTTCAATCTATTTACATTTTCATTACAAGAATGTTACAATGTACAAGATATGCTCATCTAAGAGAAATATATATAATACATATTGAATGCAATTTTCATTGAAATATCACTTGCACATACATTTAGCCATAGAATGACGTGAAAGGAAAAACTCTATGTTGTGTATGATTTACACCACCTAAACCCCAATAGATGGTTTGGAAATACCACCCTACCATGTGGAACCCTAAGGCCCACTCCCTCCATACTAGGAGATAATATTAGGCCCCACACACAAGCAAACAAAAAAAAAACAAGTGGTTGACACTAACCATCCAATGGAGACTACCAAAATAAGAATGAACTAAAAATCACAAGGACTTCCACAAAGACCTTAGTTACTACTAAAGACCCAATCATATAACACAACAGATAAAAAACTCAAAAAATTAGTATTATACCATGACACCATAATGAAACATATTACATTATTTTTACAATCTTATAATATGATAACTAAATTTAACTTAACAATTCATAACCAAGACCAACAATGCACAACCTTGGTGCAATTGATTTTTACACATACAAAAACTTCAACACAAGATCTCACAAACATGAAGGGATTTCCAACATGAAAATAGTACACATTCAAACAAAATGGTACAACACAATACAAATTAAAGAATATAGTTATACCCTCTAATACAACTTTTATAACTGAATTAATTCCCACTTGACAACAGTTAAATTTGCCAACCATAAAATAGTCATATCAACTAAAAATCAAAATCTGAAAAATACCCATTTCAGATTTAGCCGTCGACTACTCAACAACGTACACGAGATTGATCAAAAATTAATCATAAATTCATAAAATGCAAAACAACAGATGACTCTCACAAAACCCTCTTTTCGACAATACTCGATTACATTCAAATGACAAAATGAGTAACCCAATAACCAGATCTTATCCAAATAAAATATTTAAAAAAATATTAAAATTAATTTAAGTCCTTTCAAACCCCTATAAATCTAAAATCTCAATCTTTCATTGACTGGTTACAGGGAGAAATAAGAATATTTGCAGTCATAGAAGAGCAACTTGACAATAGCTCCATAATTCAACTATATCTCACAAACTACAATCTGGGTTTTTGTGATTTTTGGGCATAATTTAAATTACAATGAGATGAAAACACCCTTTAAAAATCTCACAAAATCAGTTCGTAAAAATATATTTATGGGAAACGCAATCAAACCATTTTACTAGTAATGAACAACAACAAATATGTATTGATTTTTATTCTGAAATAAATAAATGTTGTATTCATACAAAAAAATAAAACTATATAATATTTATTTTCAAAAATAAAAGAGGGAGAAATCAATCAAATTATTCATACACACCAAAAATAAAATTAAACAAAAGATATCAAAATCCAACCTGAATCCAACGTTTGACAATAATAAGAATTTGATGTCGAGCTCCGAAAACTTTAACTTTCAAAACCCCCAAATTGCAACAACTTTCTCATGCTTCTTCCTCTTTGCAAGCATGACAAAAACTCTTAGAAAATGAAGAATCCAAAAACTAAAATGAACTCCAGAACTAAATCATCCAAAAAACAGAGAAAACCCTCTCTCCCCAAAAATAAAATTAAAAAATAACTTCCCATGCATTGACTCTTTTAACTTCAATTTTCGTCACTTTTCAAAATGAGGTAATTAGAGTAGGATTAAGACTTTAAAAATGAGATTTCATGAAATAAAAATACCTCTAATCCATAAGTCTATCACCCAAAAATTATTTTAAACCATTAAAACCACATAAAGACTTTATAGAAGATAAATTAAGTGACCATTTTAATAAAATGAATCAAAAGACTAATAAGACAAAAATTATATCCAAACAAAAATAAAACAAACTTTATTCAATAAATAATAACCAAATACTAAATAATTAATAAACAAAACACTTGATAATAATAATAATAATAATAAATGATTAAATAATCAGTCCCCAAAATAATAACATATTAATATGTGCATAAAAATATTATGACTTATTAAAATAAATAAATATATCACTTATGAATAATATTAGATCACACTCAACACATTAATAACAATTATAATAACTAACATATTGATCCAATATTTATCTTCACCCGAATAATCTACAAACCAGAGTAAGACATAAACCACGAAATAACTCCACATGAAAATAACATTCACATCAAAACATAAATAACATTAATCACAATCATAACAACCCAACTAACTATAGGGTTTAACACCAACAGGTTGGGATCTAAAACCAAGACTAGACAATAAAATCAAACAACCACATATCCTATAAGAAACACTCACATAAATGCAACACTCCAAACATAGGGTAAAGGAGGTTAGATATTGTCCCATGACAACCTGAAAAGGGTGATCACACACTGAATCAATTGTCCCTAATTGGGGACCATGGCCAAAGTTAGGTTATAACTTGGGCCTAGATGTTATCCCCTCAACCACCATTGAGATTAAAGGCACGCTTAGACTTGCTAATTCAGGTGGAGACGTAGCCTAGCACCCATTCACTCAAACATACAAATTAGAGCACATGTGCATAATAGTTGAAACACTAGGAAAGAAACTCTAGCAATCATATCTCATGTTCGTATGTCTTTCATATGCCCAATGGTACGATGCTGCCCTTTCCACTTATCCTAACAAACATATTATTGCATCACTTAATTATCCAAGTAAATATTTGCATAATAATAATATGACAATATACATCATACTCACCAAAGCACTAACAGAAGCTCATGTCCCATATTGCAACCACAAAGTTTGAACACAAGTCAGTACATCTTTATGACAATAAACATAATCATAATCAAAATCATAATACTATGTCAACACAATAATAATATTTTAGAATCAAGTGAAAACCCCAAAGGTAATCAAAACACTCTCATCACATCAATATGTCTATAAATTCATAATATACAACATCAATTGCTTAACATTATTAACACATACCTTTAAATATCCCTATTATTTTACCTTCATCTCCAAGTTTCAAAGCCAAACTTCTTGCACATCCATAGTGATAATGAAGGGGCACTACAAAACCTATTTCACATATCACCTCCCAATTCTTTAAACTTTTCAAACTTCTTATTCCTCATACCTAATAATCTATCCCTCAAGCTCAACACTTCCCACTTCAATCAAATTGATCACCTTTCTTCCCTAATATCCCTTCGGTTGATGTTCCTAGACCTCATCAAAATGATAAGTGGATACAATTGTGGAATGATGCAATTAAATCTATTGCACTACCTTATTATGATCTTACAATAAGAATATGGCTAGAAAGAGATCTAGAATGGAAAAAAAATATGGATCCAAATAGAAAAAAAACTTGTTTTGGCTTTATCACTTACTAATAACTTTTCTATAATGAGTGATTGCTTCCATTGAAATAAAACTTAGAAGATTTGAACTTAATTGCGGTAGAGGATCTCAATTAAGAGATAGGCTACATTAGATGAAAGGATATAAGGGATACAAATTATTTTTTAGTTATCTCAAACATATTTACATTCTCAAGAGTGGATAATATCTATCATTGATCAAGAGAGGTAGTTCCATGACAAATCTAATGATATTAAATCCATTTTCCTCCAACATTACAAATAATTTTTAATTGATCTAGTTGAAGGAGATCCACTTCAAGATATAGTTGAGGAATTGATTGGCACTTGCATACCCAAAATAATTGGTCTCAAAAAATAGGCACATTTAGATAATTTATTCACCCTTGAGGAGGTTGATATTTCCTTGAAGGATTTGAATACTCAAAAAGTCTTGGAATAGATGGTTTAGCTACACAATTCCTTAAAACAATATGTCCATTCATCAAGGAGGACTCTATGAGGTATAAAAAGTAGCTTTATCAAAGGGATCCATCATTTAAATTCTATTAATCAAGGGTTGATAAATTAATTCCTAAAGGAAAAATATTTTTTTTATCTAAGGGTGGATACTAATTACTCTTCTTAATACCTCCTACAAGATTGCAGCTAAATCCATAGCTAAAATAATTGAACAGATGACACAAGAAATTGTAAGACTAGAAAAAACTATATTTATAAGAGGGAGATTTAAATTATAAAACTTGAATCTTTTTAAGGTATCTCATTAGATTCTACTTACTCTAACTTAAATTTAAAAAACAACATTAAAATCCACAAAACAAATTTCAAAGACATAATAAATTATTACAATATTATTTAAAAATCTAATTGTAATGAACATGTTATAGTAATAAATATTCAAATTTTAAATCTATGAAAATATATATAACCAAATGATCCTTAGTTTTCATATATAATTTGTGATGAGAATGTTGAATATTATAATTTTTTAAGCCAATCTTTAGGCACTAATTCACCATTGTTAAAATGATCCTTAGTTTATTCATTGTTTTTTTATGATTATAATTTTTTTCAATTTCTATTAAACCAAACTCAAAATAATGGTATAGATTAAGATTCTTGTCTTTATCATAATTAGAAGTTGTATAAATTGTTAAATTATATATTTTTTAACATATATAAAATGTATGGTTGGATTAGTGAGATATTTATAACAAGTATGCAATATATTTAATCATATAATTATTTTTGTAATAGAGATGAATAATTAAATAAATGCTATAACAATATATAAGAGTTAGATAAAAGAATTAAAATTAAATATATTAATAACAAATAGTGATACTATTATTTTTTAACATATATAAAATGTATGGTTGGATTAGTGAGATATTTATAACAAGTATGCAATATGAAGTCAAACTTTATTAGATTTGATTCTTAATAAATTAGTTTTAATGATTCAATTTATAGCTTTATGCAATCTATAAGTTTAAATAGTTTGATGGTATATGAACTTTATACATATAAAAATATGATAAATGTCTAATTATTTTGCTTTCCAATCTATAATTTTGATGTTCTTGGCTATATAATTGAGATGATTCACTCATAATGTAATGATAAAATTCATCATCATATGGAGGATTTTATATTATCTTCCATTAAATTCATCCTCTTTATGAGATTCTTATGGAATATTGATATTCTAGTGTGAATTCTTAATTTTAGACATATCTTAACTAGATAAATTTAGGTTCAATTAAAGGCAATAAAACTTTTTTTTTACTTACATAATCCTATTTTGAAGTTTATTTATGTTAACTATTAGATTAGATATTTTTATCCCCAATTATTTTCAAATAATTTTACACTAATATTTGTTTTCTTATTCTTTCTTTCATTGTTTCATTTAAAATTTGAACCATTTAAAGGATGATATGTTATAGATTATAGTTGTCTTCAATTCTTTTTAAATTGTTAATGGTATGAAAATATTATTGATGAGTAGATGAATTATTAGAACTATTTTAGATAAATATATTCTCTATATCTAGATATATTATTTACCAAGGTCTCATTACTCCTTTAGGTGTACATACATATATAACATGGAAAATGAAGATGTTCCAACTGCAAAAAAATTGTTTGGAAATACCACTAATGAGATTAAAAAATTGAGAGATTCATTAGCACAAGGTGTAAACATGGGGATATATACTGAACCATGCATGTTAATAAATTGCATAGTCTAGAAAAACTAAAAGATGAACTTGAGAGGACTAGTGCATATTCCCTAGATAGAGTAGTTGCTATTCTTTCTTGCATGTGGGAAGAAGTACATGGTGACGTTCCCCTTAAACAAATCCAGGATAGTGTGACCAAAGAAATGATAAAATCCACTTGTTTTCCATTTTATCAAAATGTGCGTAAGGTTAGGGGATACCAGGTCACTAGATATGTTGATCATGTTATGGCCTCATTGATCTACCCATGATCTCTCGCAACACATGGTCTATACCTAAACAATGACCATATTCCATTGTATTTTTTTCAGCAGTTGTATGTTGAATTCCATTTGGGCCTCAAAGTCAACTACCTGGACATTCCACCATATGCTGATTAGGGGCATGGCAGGATTGCTTATAGGCCCACCTATCGTCGAGCAGATAGACCACCCCCAGTGTTTAGGGTATTGGTTGGTGAGAGGTCTCCTGTTCTCACCCTAGCTCTATCCCGCATAGCAGATGAGGTTGTCATTGCTTCCCAAAAGGAAGCAATTGACACTGTAGGTGACATTGCGGCTGCCACCACTAGGATATTTGATGATCATGTAGGTCAGTATTTGATGTCCAGACATTCCCAATCCATACCATTTTGATCATAGTGGACCACCATGGATCCTTTTATAGTGGTCGGCATCCCTACTCCTACACAGCTTGATGCACTTACAGGAGATATGGCACACATGACTCTGCATTGTTTGGTTGAGGACCTGTTGGAGGCATATGCCCACATTGCATCAGATAATGGGATTGGTATAGAGCATGTTAGAGATCATTTGAGATGCAAAGGCCGTTCAGTTCCAGGATCCCATCACTCTCACCCAACAATAGTGCATGTTAGGATCCACCTGTTAGATAGATCATTCGATAGCTACATAGACTATGGGTTTTACTGATATGTTGATTGGTTCTGGTTCATCATCGTTGATGCCATATAACCTTCATAGTACTCTACATTCATCATTTATGACACAACATGTGATAAATCAGATGGATGCATATGTTGATTCGTCATTTGACCATGTGGTGGATATGGTGGAGGAGGCCCTTGCAGAGGACTTAGTTCATCTGATATCAGATGATGTGCATGCATGTGTTTATGTGCATATTTCAATTCTTTTTTCATTATTATTATTATTATTTTTAACTAGATATTTATGTAAGTTGATATATATATGTATATATATTGTTACAGGTGGACATACCTCATATCACTCCTAGCCTTGGTTCAGATCATGTGCATGATTGACGTGACTTTGTGGATGAATCTGCTACCAGTGGACATGTGAGTTTTACTTTTTATATAATCACATGTGTAAATGTACATGTAATATTTATGTATGCATAGATCTAGATTGATATTAAAAAATACAAGTTCATTTAAAAATAACTTTCATAAAATTTATTTAATATAAATTATATGTATTTAACACATCCTGTACATAATTTTATTTGCAGGGCTCAACACATCCATCAGAGCAGGACCATTCCAATTCAGATGGTCGTTCGACTAGGAGTAGACATTCATATTAGGCCCTGTACACTAGATTTATGATCTTTACCACATGTATTTGCTTATATGATGATCTTTAGTATTCGAGATTTGATGATCTCTAACTTACATTTGCTTATATAATATACATACATTTGCTTTTTTTTTATCTTTAGTATTTGACATTTAATGATCTTTAATTTACATTTTGCTTATATGATATGTACATATATTTTCTTGTATGATATATACATACATTTGCCTCTTTGCTTATAATATGTGTTATGTTTATACATTGAATCCCTTTACATGTATGTACATGTGTTTTCTTATGGTTTAAACATGTGTACACATAATATATGTATGCATTTGCTTTAAATATTCAATATACATACATGTTTTCTTATTTTATGATCTCTTACAACTTACATTTCCTTATATTCAATATACATTTGATCTCTAGTATAATTTTAGGGAAATTAATGCCACTTTATAATTAAGTTCATTCATGTTGATCACAATAAATATTTGTAAAAAAATGACTTAAGCAACATGAACCATTGAGTTGAGAACAAGATATAATCTTTTTGACAAGTAACTTGAAATTGAATTCAAATTATACCTCTAGATTATACATTTTTGACAAGTAACTTGAAATTCAATTCAAATATAATTAGGAAAATTTAATTCAAATTATACCTCTATTATACATTTTTGACAAGTAACTTGAAATTCAATTAAAATATAATTAAGAAAATTCAATTCAAATTAAACCTCTAATATACATTTTTGACACTTCAACAAAATTCTAAAATTACTAGATATGTTATGCATACCTATGAATTAAATAACAACAAACTCCAAAATGAAATAACTTGTTTGTTTACTTCTTGATTCATTTAAACTAGGATCTAGTTATTCTATGTACACTAGAATACTTTTTTCTCCATCCCATATGCATATAAATAGAAGCTTATTTTTCATTATTCTAGATATCAAATTGCAAGATTAATTCTCATTTATATCACTTGGAGCACATATTTTGGAGAAAAAGTTTTTGCACATTTATCAAGGAGGCAAATATTGGAGCTCGACAACTTTTCATTTTTATCAATCAAGGAAAAATTTGGAGGATAATTTAACTAAGTTAGTAAAGGACTTGTTTTGAGTCATATTTAAGTTGAAGAAGAAAATGGGACAACAAAGAAAAAGAAAAAATGTGTCTCAACGAAAATTGTCAAAAGAAGAAGAACAAAAGAGGCGTGAACAAAACTTGTAAAATTATCATAGAAAGAAACAAGGTACATGCTTGTTTCTTCTCTCTCATTCTCAGTGTGTGTTTAGGGTGACTTTGAAAAATGAGTATTCATTTGATGGGGATGGAATCCATGTGCATTACTCCACCCAATAATTTGGTTAATTACACACAGACATAAATTTGTATGTGCATACATTTTGCATTGGCTTTCTTATTAAAATTAAGAATGTTTGAAATGTATAACCATTTTTCAACTTACAATGCCCCAGCTTAAAATGTGCTCTTAAGCTAAAGATATTGTACATTAAATCCTTCCCTACAAACCTTACACTTGTATCTTTAATGCAGCACGATTTTGTGTTTTATCATCACATTATGATTGTTGAGTATTGCATCTACACAATTTTCTCTTCACTTTGTTCATGAAGAAAATGATAGCATACTTCAATACATGCTTAGTTCTCCAATGAAACCTTAAATTTTGTGTCCCTCACTATGCCACTTTGATTTTCATAATTTTTTCAACCACATTAATTATTTTATGGCTTTTCAAATTCCTATATATTCTAATTTTGCACTTTGTTCATAAAAGAAACCATTATTTTTTCTTAATTATTCATGAAACTACACCTTCATGTACAATGAAGTAGCATTCTAATGTTGATATTTGGTGATCAATATCCCCTATCCAATCTACATTGCAACATCTAATTAGCTTAATATTTTTCTAAACTCCCATTAAATTTAATCTAATGATTAATAGCTCCTAAAAAATATTTTTAAATATTTTTAATAAATTCCCAATTCTAAGCTCTAGAATTATTTGAAAATTAGAGCTCAAATTATCCTTAAAGCCAATGCAATGTCAAGTTTTATATAGACTAACACATGTATACATCAAAACTCAAGCTATATGGTGCCAAGGAATAATAGTTATATGATAGATTATTATTTTTATGTCTTAACACACATTTGTTTTGAAGGTTTCTTACCATCATTTATTGGAGTAGGTCTATTAGTTTACAATTATCCATCTTGAAGTTTTTGTAAGATTTCACTGTGGAGATATACATCCAAGACCAAGAAATCCTGATTGAAAGAATAGGAGAGATTTGTTGTCCTTGCACATATGTCTCATTTTTCTTGGACAATATAAAGACTCCCCTTTACATTTTTTTGTTTCTTTGTTTCCTTTTCATTTTTATTAGGTCTTGTTTTTATATTGTCTTTCTTTTCTTCTTCATTTTGAACTTATTTTGTGCTTTTTCAAACTTTCAAGTTTTATTGCACTTGAATGACTATAAATATTACTTTTAAATGTCCTCAAGTCATCTTGGTCATGAAAGTTGCAATGTTTATCTAATCCTTGAATCCAATTCCTTAAGCCAATTCTTTTTGTTTCAATATTTGTGTTTGGTTTTAGTTGATTATTTGGGTTGTGTTTTATGTCCCATAAATTTTTAACTTTTTTCATCTTAGCATGATATTGGAAATTTATTTGAAACCTTGAAACATCTTATAGCCCAATTTTGTTGGGGTTCTTTGGATCACCTTGTTATACTCTAAGGGTTTCCTTTGCTATATCACTAGCCTAAAAGTTCTAAGTCACTTGTATGCATAATCCTCAAACTTTGATGCTTGGCATGAAATTTGACCTATGTGTATCCAATCCTTGGCTATGCATTTATGGATTTGTTTTCATACATGTGCATGTAGTTGTTTTGTGTCTTTGGTCTTTTCTTTTCATCACTTCAATGTTCTCATTATTTTTATGTTTTATGCTCTAGGGATTCCTTAAGCTGGAGTCAAGCCAAATCTAGATATTGGATCAAACGAATCTGTTGAAGAACACATGGACCTTGAAGTTAGGGAGGAGACCCAAGTTCAAACAATGCTTGTTAGAGAGGGGTCAAGATAACTTCCTTCTCTTGGTATGGATGAGCATATAAAACTAGCACAAACTTCTCTCACTTATAGCATCATGTCTTATCAATTTGTTTTTCTTTCATACATAAACTTCCTTATATAAACATCATCTCCTCACTTTTTGTTTTCCAAAGTATTTTGTGACATGTAGGAAGGGCTCCAACAAGTAGGAAGTTTCATGCTCAAATCGAGCCAAAATCTAGACGTGGATTAAATGAATGCTCAAGAGCATGGTCCTTAAGAAGATAGTGAGGAGGCACAAGTTCAAATAATGCATGTTGGAGAGGGTTCGGGATCACTTCCTCCTACTGGTATGGATGAGCATATAAAACTAGTTGAGAAGGTGAGGAAACAAATTTCTCATAGAAATTTAGATTATTTACTTGAAATGGATATGGAGAAACTCTGACCTTATAATAAGAGAAAGAGGTCAATGACTAAATCTGTAAATGGAATGATCAATCATCTTGATACACTTGAAAAAACCCAATTGTTATCACGTTTACTTCTTTGTGATGAGCTCAAAGAGTCATTACAATTGTTGGGTGTCCATTCATCATCAAATAAGAAGAAACACATGGGATTACAAAAGGATATTGTTCAAAATGTTAAAAAGGGTTTAGATTCCATTAGGAAAGGATCTCGAACTGTGGATAAGGCCACTACAAGAAGGGTGATGTTGACATCTATTATACATCAAGATATAGCAAGAAAAAGAAAAATGTCAACACTTTCAACTAGGTGGTTTATAGGTAGAGACCACATTGATAAAATATGAGAAAAGAGAAAGTTTTGGATGAGGGTTTTAGAAGAGGAAATTGGGCAGTTATGTAGAGGCTCCATGTTTGACAAGATTAGAAGATGTTGTTAGGAACAGTCGGAGTTTTAGCATGATTAGACTTCGTCCATCGTAAAATACTGAGGATGTTATGAGACCACCAGGGATTGGACCTAGTATTTATTAAAATCATATCAAACATTGGCTAGACATAACACAATTTGAGATGTATATGAACTTTTGTAATGCATATCCTCATATAAAGATTGGGCAAACAATGTTTCAAAGGTTAAAACCATATTATGTGAAGATAAACAAGTTTTTTGAAACTTGTTGTTGTCGTTATCATATTGAATTTGATCTCTACTATCAGGTGTTTCGAAAGATGAGAGAAGAAAGATGTGGGTTTCAAAATGCACCTCCTAAATAGGCAAGTTTGTTCATAAAGTCTATATTATGTGATTATGAAAATGGACCTCAAATAAATTGCATAAAAGGAATTTGTGAGACATGTGGAAATTTGGCTAAATTTCCTTCAAGAATTGAGGATACTGACCTAACAAAGATAGTAAATTGCAAGAGGTAAGTACTATTTTTAGAGAGTTTATTTGTTTCAATTTCTCATAGATTGTTATTTGGATTCTCTTTGATGTAATGTTTCATTGATTGTGTGGTTTATTAGTTATTCACATATTTTACTCACATAGGTACAAGTATGTAAAGTTGCAAACAAATTTTGGGAAAGAATCCACAAGGTTGAACTATGTAGAAGAGGAGATTCCCATTGGAAAATTTATGGAAGATTTTCAAAAATTGATACGACCATACATACATCATTCATTTTTTGCTAAGTGGCAAGCACAATAATTCCAAACATTGAGAGATACTTTCCCACATGGAACAGTTCTATCAGTAGTTGACTTTGCAGAAAATTACTCCTTTGTACATCAAAAGGAGATTCAATCAGAGTATTACTTTTCAAAGAAGATCACTATTATGGTTCATGTGTGTTATCGACATGCACAATCAGAATTGGATGGTGTTGAGAGTACAGATGAAGAACGATCCATTAAAAAGGAATATCACTTTTATAGTAGTGATGATAAAGAGCATGACACACTTTTTGTCCAACATTGTTTTACAATATTTTTTGAGAATTTGAGAAGTAGGGGTGTAAAATTTGAAAATCATTTTGTATGGTCAGATGGATGTGTGGCACAATTAAAATCTTCCCAGCCATTCTATGCACTTCGTAGATATCATAAAATCTACAAAATACCACATGTTTGGAGTTTTTTTTAGAGTGGGCATGGAAAGGGTAGCATGATGGAGTAGGAGCTTGCATCAAACGAGCTTTAAGAAAACATCAAATGAGTTA
>VDFB02384122.1:0-25547 GCA_007258455.2 Sequoia sempervirens
TCCACCCGATCAATCGATCCCTGATGGTTTTTTGCGTCAAATTCATTGTTTCATAAAAAGGGCCCCATCCTTTGTATTATCGAAATGTCACCTTAGTCAGAGTTTTAGCCTATAATTTCTTGTGGGATCTAAACCTAATTCCCTAATTACCCAATAGTCAAACCTCCGATACTAGTCAATCCTTTGGAGTCCGTCAAAGGGGGTCTGAGTCACAAGTCCTTAATATCAGTCGATCACACTTTTAGGATAATATTACACACACCTAAATGGTTCCATCCTTCAAAATTGTTGATCACCCAATCTTTCGATAGGAAAGATGGGTCTACTCCAAAGCACACTCTTGATGATGGCAACAATTGTACCACTTTCTGAGGTGAAAATGACAGCTTTCCCCCTTTTTCAAAATATCGAGGTCACACACAAAATGGTTATGTTGGAAAGGTTCTACATGTCCTGAAGGCTTCTCTAATTACCCCGATGATAGTAATGATTTCCTGCAGAGATGCATTGCCTATGTCAAAAATGTGGGGCAGGATACATATCCATTTTTCCAAAACCATGAAGATGAACTCAGAAAGCTAGACTGGGAGGGACTTAAAGTTAAATCTAGTGTGCTATTTTTCATTCAAAATCTAGAATCAACTCATTTGCAGTCATCTATGAGGAAGGAGATAACAAAAGATGAATGGGAGAAGAGGCTCAATGATGTAAAAATTAGAAAAGAAGATATGAATAACTTAATGATTTTTCTCATCACAGAAGGCTATGTTGATGCAACTAAGAAGTTTCAGCTTGAATTAGGCTCAAAGCCAGATATGGATCTTGGAACGACAACAGACCAAGCGACAGTGTGCAAAACTATCCAATATGACAATGTAGAAGTTGCTATTGAGAAGGTCAATGATTTGAATTCAAAGATTTTGGACATAAATCCCCAGTTGTATTTCCATCTACAACAATAGACATTAATTGAACTCATCTTGCCCTGTTGGAGAAAGTATAATTATAGGAAGCACCATTTTGTAAGGGGTTAAAAATCTTATCTGCTCAAGAAGTTGGTTTGTCTAGATGCCATAAGATTTCTCTGCCATATAGCTAACAATCTTTGTGTAATTACATATTATATGATATTAATATAACTATAGGCTCTTGCCTTTTGTTGAAAAAAAAAGGTTAGGAAGTGAATTAATTAAATAATTTAAGAATTATTTAATTAATAGAGGAATATGATCAAGAATAATTAAATAAGTAAAATTATTTAATTATGCGGAGATGAAAACCAAGAAAAATGACACTCGCAAACTTAGGATATTTTTCAGTGTCTATAGTTATCAATTAAATTGTAACTATAACTCTAAATATTATCATTTTAAAAGCATTATAATTATGTTTAGAGTTAGAATAAGGATTAGGGTAAAAATTAGGGTTAGAACTAGCATTAACATTTGAGATTTAAGTGAATAAATTTTTAAGATGATATTTTATCATGTTATAAAAATTTACTTTTTATTGGCCAAATTTAAAAACATGCTCAATTTTATTTTATCTCTATAATTATGATTATATAGAACAAGGTAAATTTAGCCTTATATGTTAATGGAATAAATGCAATTAAAGGTTCCAATTAAACATCTTCTCCAACATTCTTAATTATAAATACATTCCAAGTTCTTTGAAATAAATATGTATCATGTGTATTTAAAAATTTATTACATTTTAGTGAAAATTCTAAATTTTTCAAATAATTAAAATATATTATTGTTGGAAATAGGATGCCATTTAATTTCAATCCTAAACATTATTTATTTTATGTATCTCCTAAGTCCTTGTAAAGTGTTCTCAAACACTAGGATTAGAAAGAGATTAATATTGAATGAAATAATCATGTTAATTGGCATTTGTAATTAATTTTAAATGTTAGGAGTGTGTGAGGGTGTCCAAGATGAGTTCCTAAATAATAGGAGCACATGGGGCACCCACATGGAAGGTGGCACTCACCTTGAGTTTAGTTAACTATTTGGAGTAAGAGATAACACTTTTGTAATGAATGTAAAGATCCTAGGAGTTAGGGATTGATGTTTACATGCATGAAGTTCAATTTAGTTTAGTTCAGATCAGTTCAGTTCAGTTCAATTTAGTTTAGTTTAGAATCAGTTTAGTTCAATTTAGTTCAGTTCAATTCAGTTCAATTCAATTCAATTCAGTTCCATTCAGTTCAGTTCAGTTATGGTTCAGTTATCTTCAGTTAGTTTTAGTTGAATGCTAGTTGACTTTAGTTAACTTAGAATGCATGACTAATTAATTGAGTTACATGACAGATAACAGATGACTTCCTTCAGTTAACAAGGGATGACCATTCTTGCATGAATGGTGGAGAGAGATGTTTCAATTAACAGAGAATGGCTTGGAACCACCTTGGGCGCCCAAGTTGGCTTCTTGGAATTAACTCCTTTGCATGCTAAGATATTTTAGAAGGTTGAGTTAAGTGGGCCCATTCTTGGGTGCCAACTTTGAGGATTAGCCTTGAAAATATTTATAGAATAAAGGTTGAGTTAGTACTTCAGTTTGGGACACCCAAATGGACGAAGCACATGTTTCGGCATTGTTCTTCATGATTAAACTCTACTTGGAAGAGATACGCGTACCTTTTGTGAGATAGGGATTGAGCTTTGTAATTGTAACTATTTGGAGTTTACAAGGTTGATTATTGCCTATTTATCTCAAGCAAGTTGAAGAGAGTTTGTATCAATTTTATTGCAAGTTGTGAAGAAGATTTGGTGAAGGCAAAAGAAGCATTCTCAAGCAAGAATTCGAGTTATTGTAATCTACTTCAAAGATTAAATAATACATTGATTCTTGGTGGATTTTTTTTCCGAAAGGGTTTCTCTATGGTATATGCTGTGTATCTTCTAATATCTTGTCTAATTCTTCTACAACTTCTATTTTCATTCTACAAATGATAAAATGAACTAAACAGATAATCACCCACAAAGAATCTATAACAAGGGAAAGCATATTTAGATCAACAATCATAAAGTTTTACAAAGTATTAAGCTACATAAACACCTCAATTTTCAACAATTATTAGCAAATCTTGAATTTATAATTAAATTAAAATAAAATAAAATAAAATAAATTATTAAATAATTCTTAAATAGTTCTAAGCTATATAAAAATAGTTAATCAATAAAGTAGTAGATATATTTTCATTGTCTATATGTATTTGTTCCAATTAAAATAAAAATAATATATTACATTATTAAACATTAAATAAAATTATTATAATATTAGTGTTATATATGTTACATATTATATAGTATATATATTATAATATGATGTTAAAATTAATATATAATATATAATTTAATGTAAGATATTAAAAATAATTTAATAATATAATATATTAAATTATATATTAGATGATATATTATATACTATATATATTTTAATTTGTTATTAGATTATTTTTCATATATTAAATAATAATTTAATTTTAATTATATTTTAAGATATAACAAGTAAACAAATGTTTAAAATGAAGAATATATTTGTTTGACTTGTCTAAGAGAAAGATAGAATAACAAGTGTGGGAAGATGGGGGGGCGTCTCTCCACACAAAGGGTGTGGAGAGACTGCGGCTATTGGCTAAGTTAGATCATACTAGTGTAACAGGGTCTATGTTGGCAGGGTGGATCAGGCCGTGGCAAGATTAGTTGCCAAATCGGAGGACTCAACTAGCATCGAGCTTTGAAACTGATGTGTGCGAAGGGTGGGATGATGATGTTCCATCAAGGTTTGACCTAGACGTCATTATGGCAAGATGTTAGGGAAGTTACTAAGCATGAAATTCAGGTATACTACATGTCTTTACATGATTCATAGGACAATATGCATTTGGTGAGTTGGAAAAATCACATTATCTAACGCTTGCTCGCATGCTTGGAAGTCATTCGATGTAATTATGGAAGGACATGACTGTGGTTTTGAAGCGATCAATCTCAATTTAAGGCGGATGGGTTTTTCCTCAACGCATTTTTCTCTATATTATAGATTAAAGTCATATCATTCTGTTTTTGCTTTCCTTATGTGTTGAGCGGTGTCATGAGGGAGTGCTCTAAGTTTGTAGTGCAAATGTCTTCAGAGACATTGACTACATTTGGGGCTGATACCTCCACAGTGTTGGATTCCAGTGTTAGACAAATGGCATTTCGCGAGATCATTACTAATTATCGCCTCAAATGCCTTTTGAAGAAGAAATATGATCCTCTCATTCTGGTAGCAATTAAGATGGTCTTGGGGAAAGGTTTTATGGGAAACATGAAGCCGTGCAGGTCAGATACAACAATCACCTCCTATATTTTTTGGCGGTGTTGCTCGATATAAGGATTGTGAAAAAGGATGTTGAAGCACTGGTCAGGAAGCTCTTCTTAGTAGAATATATGGTGGCGTTGGAGGAGATTTTACTTGTTGCCTCTGTGAATTTGGGGGTTCCACGGTTGAGATATTTTCCAAAGTTCCATGTTCCAGGCGAGGTAGTCAATTACTACCCGTTCATCCTAGACCTAAAAGGTATGGTGTTAGTCAAGCATCGATAGATAGCTCTGGTGGGGGTGGATTTTATGTAAAGGTTTCCTTTGACGTGCACCAGGTTCCAAACTTCAAATCCTTCACCCTCGCCAATGGCTTTCTTGGTGAGGTTGGTTCTATTTGATAATCGGGTTGGGGGGCAGTAAGTTTCTTTTTTGTCATTTTCGTCGATAATGGTGTTTGGTGGTTGTTTGTAAATATTCTAGTTTTGTTGTCGGGTCTGTAATGGTTGCCTCATTTTGTTTCTATGTGAGGCCATGTTTTTGATGGGTCGATACATATGGTGTCTGGTTGTTTATGGGGCAATAGTAGCTTTATTTTGTCGGGGGTTTGATCTTGGAAGTTGGAGTCTACATTTCCTTTCCTGCTTGGTAGACATATTGTACATTTTTTATTTCAATATACAAAGTCTTATTACGTATATAAAAAAGATAGAATAACAAGAAATTAATTGTGTCAAAGGAGGAAAACAACCTTTGAAGAGTTCAAAAAAATCTCTTCCAAATTGTGTACATATTTCTAGTAAAATAATTTATTGAAATGCCACAAAAGTTTAACCTTATTTTTTTATTATGGTCTTTGAGGGGGGAAATGTCTTGAAAAAATTCCATAAAGATTGTGCTCAAATCTTATTGCTTAAAGTTTTTTAGCCAATGAAATTGAGGAAATGATTTTCTTTAATTTGAAAAGTTAAAACTCTTGGATTTTACTTGAAGAAAATTAAAATATAATATATCAAAAGAGAATAATAAATTTTGATTGATTGAAAGTAAAAAATCACTAATTAAAAGTTGCCCCTAACTATAATTCCATGGCAAGGAAAAAAAGGGTTTAAGTGGAAAACACTCTAACAAGAATTATAACCTTCACAATCAAAACTATAGTTAAATTCAAATTTATTGTGTGCACAAGATCATTAAGGATTTTAGTAATTATGGAAGTTTTTTTTTTTTTAAGTATTGAAAATTCATAGTAAGTGTTTCATAAAGGGTGAAAATATGTTGTTTGGTAAAGTTTGAAGTGTGCATGGAAAAGATTGATCTCATAAAAATAACATGGTGGTTTTTTTTAGTGTCATTAAAATGGATGGAGACATAAGTAGTAAGGTATATTTTGTGTATATATATATATATATATATATATATATATATATATATATATATATATATATATATATTTATGATATTGTTGTCAGGATTCAACCATGTAGTTTCGAGTCAAACTCATTGACCCATGTTTCATGAGTAGTGGTTCACAAGAACCCATCTCTCATGATAATGAATTGATGCAGAGCAGGGTGAGAAACAACAAACTAACTGAATATACCCTTTACCAAAGTCTCCAAACACCAAACAAGGTGAATTTGCACACAAACTGCCTTTAAATCTAGTAGCACAACAAACAATGTTTTTCAAGCATAATTTTCATGTTAGGCCTCCAACCCAGAATATAAAAGTTGTTTCAGACACCCATTTGGGAGTTCTACAACATATAAAATTTTCAAGGTGAGTTACTTTATATCACAACCCTCAAAAACTTGTTGCTACACTGCTCTTTAGGCCTAATTAGGCTACTTTAACAAGGCAAACATAGTTTCTACAATCTCCAAACCTCCACTCTGCAAACCAACACCCAAAACATACCAAATATGATCTACACAAATATTTTTCACCACTACAAGTCAATTCCCAAAAGCTTTCTAACAAACCCTAGCACCTATGCCTCTCAATTGCATGAAAACATGAGAATTTCCACCTAGGGTATCATTATATTTGCACAAAATCTTGTTCCCTACTCCTGCAAACACTATGAAAATATACTCTATATAACCCTATTCCACCAATTTTCAAACATTTCCATCGGTGGAATGGGCCACAAAATTATTTTTAAGCACTTAAACCCTCAAAACCAAGGTTTCCAAGCAATTTTTGTAATTTGGTTCTAAAACCCTCCAAACTCAATGAAATCAGACAAAGTCAATTGGAAATGAAAGAAGATTCACCCCATCATCGATTCCAATTCAACTTATATATTAGCAACCTGTATGGGGCTGTATAGACCTCTATAGCAATAAAATACAATGAGAAATAAAAGAAAAGTATAGTGTTTGATATTCAAAATCAAAATTACAAACTCCAACCTCCTTCCCAACCTACACAAATGCCTTTTCAACATACCCAAACCTCCCCAACTGAAAACAACTAAATTCTTACATTTTTTTCACCTTTTGACCCTTCATATTCCCATTTTTTGCATTTTTGCAACATGACAACATTTGCAAGAATTGACAACTTTTGCAAAATGTAACAATTTGACCCCACCAACCTCCTAGCAACCTAACAAGGACTCAATACACATGTGACATGGTCAAAATGACCTTATTACAAAGGAAAACACAAACCAAAACCAAAAAATGACAAAATTGCATGGAGGCATGAAACCAACTAGGTGCTCCTGCACCATGAATGGTCCACTTAGCACTCATTGCATCTAGGTGATTCTCATAGAGGTGAAGCATTGGGTCTTTCTGAGAGGTCACCCATCCCAGTACTACTCCAGCTCAAGCACACTTAACCACAAACTTCTCTCCAAGGTTAAACCCACTTATCTTACAACCTCATTTGCAAAACCTTGAGCAAGTGTTGTGCCTTATGAACCATTCATTATAGAGCCCATTTAGCTCATCAATTAATGAGTAGGAGGTATTTTCCACAGCATGTCAAATTATGATATTGTTATCAGGATTCAACTATGTAGTTTCAAGTCAAACTCATTGACCCATGTTTCATGATTAGTGGTTCACAAGAACCCATCTCTCATGACAATGAATGGCCCACTTAGCACTCATTGCATCTAGGTGATGCTCACAGAGGTGAAGAATTGGGCCTTCTTGAGAGATCACCCATCCCAGTGCTACTCCAACTCAAGCACACTTAACCAGAGACTTCTCTCCAAGGTTAAACCCACTGAGCTTGCAACCCCATTTGCAAAACCTTCAACAAGTGTTGTGCCTTATGAGCCATTCATTATAGAGCCACTTTAGCTCATATATTTTTTGTTTAAGATTAAGATATGTTATTACAATTTTAGATTTTTGAGTATTTTGGTTGACTCCGTATTATGGGGTTTATTTTGTATGAAGATGGTATTTTACTTTTTTGCATTAAAATTGACAACTTAAAAGAAGCTATTTAAATAGCAAAGTGTTAAGAGGAAATTTTAGCCTACTTTTATGTACTTTTGTATTCAATATATTTTTCTATGGTAGGAGTTAGATAGGTTACAAGATCAAACAACCAATGTATTAACACAAAAGATGATAAGTAAAAAGATAACAATGGCATTCCTTCTTATATAAATAGTTCAACTTAAAAGGTAGATAAAAATAAAATGTTTTTGAAGATAGGTATTGTGTCTCCTCTTGTGTTATAGATGCAAAATATTGTGGCTAAACTTGTGGCCTATAATTTCAACCACCCAAATCACAAAAGAAGAAATCTATTGAGTCTAAATTAGTTTTTACTTCATAAAAATCCATTGATTTTGGGAATCTCCTAACATAGATTACTAGTAAAACTATTTTGTGAGATTCTAAGGGTTTTTTGGTTCTTATGTGTCAGAGTATTCCAAGTCCATTAAATTTGCATCAAGAGCACTTATGAATAAGTGTCATGTTTAATCTTCACTTGTTGATCACTCTTGTGAAGTTAAAAAATATGAGTTGTTAAAACAACCAAAGTAATATGTATTGAGCCCAATAATGTCCAAGCTTGTTCTCATTATGTACATCAAGGTTATACCTCTAGTAATTGCTTTGGCTACATACTTATATATATTATGAGAAGCATACACAATATGAAAAATATTGTTATCTATGAGATCCACCTATAGAGCCCAAAAGACATGTATTTTGGTTGAATAAATCATTCCAAATAGAGATTTAAGGTTTTCTTGTTGACCAAATTTTATAAGAGTCCAATCAATCTACTATTGATAATAATAACTTGTCCCATATGATGGTGACGTTCATCCTAATTCTTCTAATGATGGTGAACTTAGTCTTATAGATCTTGTTGAGCCTACATTGACTAGTGTTGTTGATATTTTTTATATGCTCATTGGTATATTTGATAAGCAACCACTTGTTGAGGATTGCATAATCGAATATGACTCCCATAAAGAATGATTTTGTATCCACTACTTTTGTTCATAGTATTGATCATGTTCTTGTGACTTGCTATTCCAATTGGAATATAAATGGTTCTCATTTTTATGTAAGCTATTAGATGTTTGCTAAGCAATGTGATTGTTTTTAATATGTTAGATATACCTTTTATAATGGTGTTGGTCATTACTAGTGTTTTCCAATTATTTGAAGCTCTTGAAATTGAAATGTTGCCTCTTGTTGATTCAATAGGACAATTTAGGCTCACATTATACAAATGAGCTACAAGTTGAAAACCTAGAATGGTGACTTCCAAACTCTTTCTACTAAGCTGAAAACTTGAAAGGGTGACTGTTGGGACAAAACTATGGTTATAAACTTTAAGGTTGTGACTGAATTCTTGGTTGAATATTTCAATTTGTTCCTTATGTCAATTTGGGGCGTTGGACTTGTGAAAGGCATAACAACTATATTCTTAAGGGAAAATAGCAACAAATTAAGTAGGAATGAAATGCATTTACCAATCCTATAAATCCCCTAGAGTAAAAAAATTAATTACTAATTCTGCAAAAAGGTGATAGGAACAAATTAAGACTGCTTTGTTTATAACTTCAATTTTATTCGAAAACATATTATGGTTTACTTAAAAAATAAAATTGAGAAATACTTTAATTCACTCCACATAGATTAACAAAATACTAATGAAAGTAAAAATGGCATATTAACGACATTCTTTTATACTCATTCAAATAAACAATCTTTTATTGATAAATTAATGAAACCAAAATTATGACAATTCAATGTGTATTAATGATGCACACTACCAATTACAATCACATATGAATTAATTCTTAAAACATTATATTCAAACCACACTACTTAAATAATGAAATGTAGAAATAAAGATTCACCAAGCTTATGCAGAGTGGGCCCTTCCCCCTGGTTGTGATGTGAATCGAGATGCTTAGAACAATATGTGAATTATCAATACCCCAACAATTTGATACATAACCAAAAAGGATTATGTATATTGTGTATATTATCTTTCGATTCATAGAAGTCCATACATATATAGAGTTTTTAATAAGCGATATTAGTTATGTGGCCTACGACCCATGACTTCAATACAAGTCTTAGAAAATAACAACTAGTGAAGACAAACAATCGTTTAACATTCTAAAACCACTACTGCCTATATTTTGGCTGTTGGCCATCAATTCAAAACAATATATTAAAATTGTGTTCATGTTATATAACAAAAAGATCTGCACTCTACCTTGCTATAGGAACTCATGTTCATTCATTTCCAACAAAACAAATCTCCACATAAATGAATAAATTAAGCAAATTTCATTCTCCTAAAATATGCTAAATAATTTTTAATATATTAAATATTATAATGACAATAATAAAGAATTAAAATGGAAATTAATGGGATAGGTTTGGAAAAAGGAAAGGCTTTTAGATATAGAAATTGAAACCAATTTTTAACCCATCATTTTCCCCCCAACTTAAGGCTTTACATGTCCTCATGCAAATATTTTTTACTTACAGTCCTAAGGGTTTTCTTTAGGTGGTGATATGATGGCTAATTTCTACATAGTTGCCATGATTTCATGAGACCAAGAAGCCTACAACTGCTCAATCCTCTACTTATGATCCTTGATAGAAATGTGGAGATCTTGTGTTGCAAGTTCCTCTGTTTGTTTAATTAATTTTGCATCCCCTCCATTTCCTCTATTTTTTGTTGATAAGCTATGAAAGCATCCTAAATCTGCCCTCTCAAAGTGTGAATTTCCATTCACAATTGGTCCACTTGATCCCTTAGGAACCAAATCTATTCTCTCTGCTTGTTTATTGTCTCCATAGGGTTAAGTTGTTCTGATGGCAGTGAATCCATAGGTAGCTCTTCCCCACATAAATTTTCAAAACTAGAAGAAACAATCTCCTCCAAAATAGGATTATTAAATTCTTGTAGCTCGGTTGTATCTTGAGTTCCTTGAGCATTCCTCTGATTGTTATCATCCATGTCCAATTCTTGCAAAGGTTCTTTATCTTCTTGCATGAGGGTTTCATTTCGAGTAGCAATCTCTTCTTGCAATGAAATAGGAGATTCATTGTCATCTGCAATGACCTTTTTTGCTCTCATATCCTACTCATTTTTCCTCTATCTATTTTGTCTCCTCTGCTCTCTACTAATATGGTCCTTTCCAACCCTTCAAAGAGCCATAGCCAAGACTTCCATATCAAAGTCTTCTTCCTGCTTTGTTTCTCCCATTGCATTGACTATTGCAGTCTTAAATTTTGTAACCTGGAATCAGATCTAGCTTCCATCCTCTGTTTCTTTGGTTGCCTCTTATCCAAGATTTGGGGAGTCAAAACTTCAAGGGTTTTCTTAGCTCCATTTTTTTGAATACCATGTTTGTCAATGACTTCATGGACGATTAGCACATTCCCCTGAATCACTTCTTCTTCTAACACATCATGTTGCTCATGGCCTTTGGAGGCTTCATTCTTAGGTGATATGTTTTCCTGCTCATTACGCCTAATGGTTTCTTCTTCCTCTTTTATATCTTCATGGTTTCCAAAAGCCTCTTCCTCTTTTGGTATATTCTCTTGCTCACATTGTTCAAAAACTCCTTCTACTAGCATATCTTCTTTTTCACCCCATTCACTAACATGAATAGAGTCACTATGATGTGAATCTTTTGGGTTTTGAGTAAAAACATCCCAACTTAATGTGGACACAGTAGACTTCAAACCCTCCATGAAAAGTAACTTAATTAAACCATGGTGAGTGAGGGAGTTTGCGTTCCCATTGTTCACCTCTTTACTCATGCATTGCAAGGACCAAAACAAATAGTATGGTACATTAACCAAAAAATTATTATGTAGATGACACAATAATTGAAAATGGTGAGCATAGACAAAGGTATACCTACCTTCACAGGTAATATATTGGATTATAAACTTAGCAATAGAGTCCCATGGCTTAGGCAAGGAAGCTTGTTTCGAAACCTAACCATACACCATCTCCATAGATTCTCCCCATTGCAAGAATTGCTTTCGTAGAGACCTTAAATTAGTGACTTTGTTGGATCCTATAGGAAAGAACATATCACCACTTTGGGGCAAGCCAGTGACATCGGCTACCATTTGAACATTAATAGAAAAAGAAACTCCCCTCAAAGACATTGGTTTTTTTGCAAACCCATAGCAAATTCCAAGGCAACCTGGTCATCAAAGCCACATAACCTTTTGCAGAATATATGTCATTTGGCTTGCTGAAAGATTTTCTAGGCTTCCTTATCAGCTAATAGTTTCGTGGTGTCTGACGGTTCTCGCCTAGTATGAGTTCCACCCATTTTTTTGTGACAATAAGTTATGGCATAGGTAGGCAAAAATGGCAATATACGGCAAAAAGGTAGGGACATTAACTAGTAAAAGGTGACGAATATAGTGTATATGGAAAGAGCGAGTGTATATGGAAAGGAGTGTAATGGTTGTAAGAATAGATTTGACAAGTAATAATTAAATTTGTTTAAGGCATAAAGGTGGATTTGATAGTTTTAATTGGATTTGCTACAGATATGACACTTCTTCCCCCTAGCTTAGTCATGAACGTCATCCCGAAATTGCGTTATAATTAACTTACATAATTAAAAGTAGTTAGAAAATTTTAAAAGAATAAAACAATGCAAAAATTTACCAATTACACAAATAATAATTCAGCTCGACTGGAAATAATGACACAAGTGTTGGACACATGGGAAGGATGTAGATGGAGGTCCCTTTTCACATGAGAGAGAATCGGAGGAGAAGATAGCTCACCGTAAAAGGACTCAACAATCTGCAACAACCAACTAGGAATAGAATGAAGTGTCATACCAAATGACAGTTATGAAAGCTCACATGGCAAGTGGAAATTCCATCTGGAACCAATAAATCGGTTTACACCATCAAATGAAATGATGGTGAAAACCTGCCATATGTGATATTGCTAACATAGCTAGAAATCATAGATGTGGCTGAGTTAGGCAGTTGTACATGTTGGAAAGCAAGTCCACAGTGGCAAATATATTGACCTGGAAGACTGTATCAAACAAGTTGATTCAAATGTATTAAGGAAGTCTAGCTGGTAGAGTGAGATGCCATGAACCCCTTGTGATGGAAAACATGGAGCAAAATGGGATCAATTGCAGGAACTTAACAAATGTTGCCAAGGATGCCAATAATCCTTCAAAATATTAGAAAGAGGAAAGAGAAAAAAGGTGTCCAAGCAATACATGCATGGAGAAAAATTTCTTGTCACACAAACAATAGGAAGGTTCCTATCGTAGAAGCTACGGGAAAGTTCATGTCACTATTATGTTATTTGTTTTTTTTTTTCCCTCTCAATACATAATCACTAGAAATCCAGTTTTCAGTTATGTATTGCCTATGAGCACCGAAAAATTGGTTTTCATCCCTAAGTTATTTATCCAATTACAATCCATCAAAAATACGGTTTTCAAATTGTAATCTTCTAATAACACCTGAAGGTTTTCATTGCTAGATTTTTTTTTTTTTCAAAAATTGGAAGCACCTATATGGTACTTGAAGAGGTGACATAAACTCGAGATACAATATTGATTTCCTTCGTCAAACTAGAAACAAATTTTTCTTTGGAAATAGATCACTTGCATAATTTTAAGCAATTCCCATTAACAACAAGAGCCATGTTTTCAGAATCTATGGTGCAAAGCTTGACTACACTGTTGTCATAGACAACTTCAATATTTCAGAAGGCCCTAACCATCTAGTGTGAATCTTTCCTTTGAAATCTTGAAATCTGGAATCATAGAGAAGTGCCCAATCCCCTGACTAAAATGACTGTTGTCAAATGAAATGGTCATGCCAGAGAGCATGTTGTTTTTGAACAATTTTTGCATAGAAAAGATCTTGTTGCCACATTCCATCTAGTACATGAAGGCTAGCAATCCTCACTTTCTAAGTATCAACTAGATTCATTCCTAATTTCAAAGCAATATGTAGAGTTTTTACCTCAAATTCAATAGGTAAAACTGCTCTCTTGCCATAAACAAGTTCATATGGTGTAAGACTAGTGGTGGTTTTCCATTTTGTTTGATATGCCCATATTGCTTCTAGAAGTCTTGCTGCCCAATATTTCTTATGAATGCTATAGCCTTTGTAACAATATTTTCAAGTTCTTGATTAGTCACTTCAACTTGTCCATTGGCTTGAGGGTGATATAGAGAAGTTTTGCGATGTCATATTTTGTACTCTTGAACTAGAGCAGCAATCAAATTCGACGTGAAATGAGGTCCTTGATATGTAACAATTTCTTGAGGTACACCAAACCTGGTAAAAATTTTAGAGTACAAAAAGTTAGCAACTTTAGTATCTCTTGCATGTTTTAATGCTATAACCTCTACCCATTTAGTGACATAATCAATACAAACCAGTATATATTCCTTATTCCTAGATGGAGGGTTGATTGGCCCAACAAAATCTAAACCCTAGTTTTCATAAGGTTCAAGAGACATTTGGGGTTGTAGAGGCATCTCATCAAAATGTGTGGTTCAACCCATGCGTTGGCATTTATCATAGTGTTGCACATAATTTTTGAAATCTTTATGGATTTTAGGCCAATAATATCCAATAGTCAGAATCTTATTGCCAGTTCTCTGAGTGGAAAAATACCCTCTGCAAGGTTCAAATTGACATGCTCAAAGTATATCGAAGACATCGTCTTCAGCCACACATTGCCGCATAACATTGTCAATGTTGGTGCAGAATAAAATTCCATTAATCCAGGTATACTAACCACTTAGTCCCACAAGTTTCCTACGATCACTAGGAGAGAAATGTGGGGGGAACCTGCAAGTGACTAAATAGTTTGCAATTTTTGCAAACCATGGAATTTTAACTAATATAGCAAAAATTTGTTCATCAGGTAAGGTATCAATCAACTAGAATGGGTTCACTTCACACTGCAACCTAGATAAAAATTTTGCAACAACATTTTCATGGCCAGGTTTATCAATTATTGTAATGTCAAATTCTTGGAATAACAATAACCATCTAATGACCCTACCAGTAACTACAAGTTTTTTCATTAGAAATTGTATTACAGAATGATTAGTATGGATGAACACTTTATATCCAGTAATATAATGATGAAACTTATTAATTGCATATACAATAGCAAGAAATTCATTTTCAATAACCGTGTAATTTACCTCAACACCTGTAAAATTCTTACTGATGTAATAAATAGAATAAAATAATGTGCCCTCTTTTTGGCATAGGGTAGCTCCCATTGAAGAATCAGAAGCATCTCTATGGATATGAAATGGAAGCTCCCAATTTGGTCCTTATAATATCGGTGTGGTAACAAGCTTTTCCTTGATGGTCTCAAAAGCTTGTTGACATTCCTACATCCAAGAGAAAGTGTTATCTTTTCCCAATAAAACAAAAAGTGGTGCAACAATTTTACTAAAGTTTTGAATAAACCTCCTATAATATCCTACATGTCTTAAGAAGCTATGAACATCTTTTTGACAAACAGGAGTGGGAAAATCTTGAATTATCTGTACCTTTTTTGGGTCAACTTGAATTCCTTTGGCAAAAACGTAGTGTCCCATTACTATACCTTATGTCATCAAAATATGACATTTTTTATTACTTAAGGAAAAATTAGTATCTTCACACCGCTATAAAAAAAAATTGAGATTCTTTTTGGCTTCCTCAAAAGTATCACGATACATAGTAAAATTGTCCATATAAACCTCAACGCAATCATGAATAAGATCAACAAAAATACTTAACACTGCCCTTTGAAAAGTAGCAGGGGCATTACATAGACCAAAAGGTAAAACTAATTATATGAAAATGTCCCCTAGGGACAACTAAAAGTATTTTTGTCTTGATCTTTTGGTGCAATTCAAATTTTATTATAGCCACTAAAACCATCCAAGAAAGAAAAGAAATTTTTACTTGCAAGAGTATCAAGAACTTGGTCAATAAACGATAATAGAAAATGATCCTTTTTAGTAGCTTTGTTAAGAGCTCTATTATCAACAAAAATGCACAACTTACCATTCTTTTTAGGCACCACAACCAAAGGATAAACCCATTGACTATTCGAAATTGGATAAATAAATCCCACATTCAATAATTTTTGCAATTCCTCCTTAACTATTTCACGCAAAATAGGATTCAATCATCTTTGTGGCTACCTAATAGGACGACTACCTTCTTCTATGTATATGTGGTACGTGCATATATCTAGATGTATGCCACACATATCTTGATATTCCCATGCAAATGCAGCTTTATGATTTCTTAACATGGAAATTAACTCTTGAATCTATGCATCACTCAAATGTGGATTAATATTAAGAGTACATCTTGGTAAAAAATTTATTGCTTTAGATTTGGCAGGTAAATCTATAGCAAGTAGTTGTGAAGTGGATGGTAAAGATGTGTTAGAAAACAAAAATGGACTATATACACAATTATGTGGTAACAATTGGTATAATGTAATAAAATGTTGAAGTGATTGTGAATCACTTAACAAAGGAAATTTTCCAAATGGACAACTATCTATACATGAATGAAAAACAAATCACTCTAAAATATCATCAGACGAGTATCGATTTTGAAAGAAATTGGAAAAACTAGTATCCCCAAATAATTCCTCAATATCAAGGGCTTGATCAATTGTCAAAATAGGTAGTGATTCCTCCAAATCACTATCAACCCATAGGGGATCTTCAGTCTCTAACAATGGTTGTGCTGGTGGATACAAAGTCAATTGTTTCTTTTGTTCACCATTAGAAATAACTAGATTACTTAATCAATAGTTGATATAAGTATTTTTGTAGCCAATTATGGTCTTCCTAAAATCAAAGGGTATCCCCCTAGCTTTATTTTGGGTTGTAAAATCCTAAAATCGGTAGGATATTCCCAAGAATCAACAAAAATAATGACATCCTATATCATGCCTTCGGGTTTGACTAAGGAGCAATCTACCATTTGTAGGTTTGTAGGTGTGGGCCTAAGTCCTTGAAGACATAATTTCTCCTTAGTTTCATTGGTCATAATGATTATGGCAGTTCCTAAGTCAATTAATGTATTTGGAATAATAATGCGGCCAATTTGTACCTAAATCATAGGACTCCCTAGATTTGAATACTTGGGAATTAAAATATTTCCCAACATGAGATCAACAAGTTGTCCAATAACTTGCATAGTTTTTGGATCTTGTTTCTTTTTCTATTTCCAAGTACACAAGTCTCGAAGTATCTTCATGTCTATAGGGATGTCCTTGAATTCCTGCAAAAGAGGAATTTTGATATTAACATTTCTTAATTCATTTACAAGATCAATTTCTGGGTCAAGCATTTCCTTTTGTTTTGGTCAGGAATGAAACTAGTCAGGATATGGGGGCAACTTTAATGGCTCATCTTGTTTATATGTTCATAGATATCTTCTAGTGCATCGTCTACTTCAGTAATGGTGGTTCCCTGAAGGGATTTACCTAACCTTAATTGTACTCCATTGATGTCCAGTGTATTGACAGGGTAAGTCAAATATCTTGCCGCCTCATTATTATATACCAGTTGTGCCACCTTACTATTTGGGATCAATGATGGATGGGCAAGCATTAGTGTTTCCTTTGGTGGCTATAATGGGTTGGATGGTGGATTATTGGATGAAGGCAGTACCAGTGGAAAAAATTGTTGTGGTGGTTCGTATGGAGTAGCCATAGGTGGTGCGGGATAAGATGGATATGGCTGAAATTGCGATGGTGGCATCCTCCACACTTGTTGCCCAAGTTGAGGAGAATATTGGTATTGATTTTGTCACTATGAATAAGTTGGAGGTTGTTTTTACCCTCCATACCATCTTGGTTGAGTTAGAAAAGGACTAGGAACTGACTATTAGGCCCTACACCATGAGGTGCATAAAAGTCATTCATAATTGGGGACATAGTTCATGGAGGCCAAGGCCTCCACTGAGCCATGTAGTAAACAGGTTCCTCACTATATTTTGTATATGCTATGTCTACTGGAAGGGGTCATAAGGTAGTATTCCTACTAGCATCCTCTAAAGAATAATTTTTTATTTTATTATGAGGGCATTCTTCACTAGTATGTTTCTTACGACAAATTGGATTCTTATTTCTTACATGTGTACAAAGTATCAATTTGTTTACTCGTGTGGCTTAAAAGATCAATTTTTAGATCATCAAGTAATGTACCTAGCTCACGTTTTGTGATACTTGTGCTTCTGAAGAAAACATGCTTCCTAGGATATCCTCTTATAGACCAAGTGGATCTTGAATAATTCTTGCACACATCACAAATATCATCAAATATTAATTTGGAAATATCTCCACCCCCTATAAGATTTAAAATATTCATACATTCATCATGATTTCCCCTAAGAAAAATCATTTTTATAGTATCATTATTTAATCTAGTTTGTCTTTCCCTTTGAAGACTAAATGAAAATATTTCAAGATAATCCTCCAAGGACTCCTCCTCTCACTGCATCATTCATAAGATTTCATCATGAACTTCTTGTAATATTCTTTAATAGTATGAATAGTTTGTGGCCCTAAGCCCATGAACCACCGTAATGCTACATCTTTTAATGTAGTTGGAAACAACTTGAGTTTTTGAGCATCATTATGGTAGTCATAGTTGTGACACAAAACATCAAACTCAAATAGAAACATGTCAGAATCTTCCATAGAAAGTCCTCTAAAAACTGGAAAAGAAAAATGGGGTATGTTTTTCATAGGAGCTTCTTCTTTTGGATGAGCAATAGGAAATTCAAAAGTGATAGGATTTTTATTAGCCAAGGCTCACTCATTGTTGTTATTATTGTTATTGTTATCAACCATGGTTTCAAATTCCCATGGAGTATAAAAAGATGAAAATAAATTGGATTGCTTGTGCTTTAAAGACTTACCACTTCATAGTTCGTAAGATTCTTTGAATAGCTTAGCAAGCCTAGGGGTAATGATTTCAAGTAATTCTTGTTGTGTGCTAGAAGGTGACTCAAAATATGACTCAACAATAGTAGATTCAATTACACACAAGTCTCAAGATTAGGTTCAACCGATTCCTTTTTTGATGGTTTACTCACACACAATGGCTTTAATTCTTTTTTGGGGTTTTCTTGTTTTACTGAGCTACTTCCTACACTCTGTTTGACAAATCTACCTTTTCATCCCTAGCACGACTCATGCATCTATATGATTTAATATGATGCAAACCAAGGGTAATTGCCTAGGAAAGGTTGACAATTGCATAGACTTTCTCCTTGATGCACTGGTACTAACTTAACTTACTAGATTAACAAGCCTTTAACGCCTTTCCCCGTCAATGACGCCAAAATGTTGGGACAAAACTATGATTATATTTACTTTAAGGTTGTGATTGAATTCTTGGTGGAATATTTCAGTTTGTTCCTTGTGTCAATCTGAGGTGTAGGACTTGTGAAACGTGTAATAGCTATATGCTTAAGGGTTGAGAGAAAAAAATTAAGTGGGAATTAAATTCATTTACCAATCCTAGAAATCCCTTGGAGTGAAAAAACTAATTACTAATTATGTTTTGTTTATGCGATAGGAATTGCTACATGAACAAAACAACATGAAGGCGACAGGAATAGATTAAGACTGCTTTGTTTATAACAACTTCAATTTTATATGAGAACATATTATGGTTTACCTAGAAAAGACAACTGAGAAATACTTTAATTCACTCCAAACTTATAGATTAATAGAATACTAATCAAAGTAAAAATTCCATATTTAACAAAACTACTTTACACTCATTCAAATAAACAATCCTCTACTGATAAATGAATGAAACCAAAATTATGACAATTTGATATCTATTAATGATGCACACTACCAATAACAATCACATATGAATGAATCCTTGGAAAATTATATTCAAACCACGCTACTTAAATAATGAAATGCATAAATAAAATGTAGAAATAAAGATTCACCAAGCTTCCACAAAGTGGGCCCTTCCTCCGAGTTGTGAGGTGAATTGAGATTCTTAAAACAATATGTGAATTCTTAGTACTCTAGCAATTCGATGCAGAACCAAAAAGGATTATGTGTATTATCGTTTGGTTCATAGCAGTCCATACATATATAGAGTTTTTAATAAGTGATATTAGTTATGTGGCCTACAACCCATAACTTCAATACAAGTCTTAGAAAATAACAGCCAATGATGACAAACAATCGTTTAACAATCTAAAAACACTATTGCCTATATTTTGGCCATTGGCCATCAGTTCAAAATAATATACTAAAATTGTGTTCATGCTCTATAACAAAAAGATCACCATGGTCTTCAACTCCACACTGCCTTGCTACAAGAACTCATGTTCATTCATTTCCAACTGAATAAATTAATCTCCACATAAATGAATAGCTTAGGCACATTTCATTCTCCTAAAATATGCTAAATAAATTTTAATATGTAAAAGCTTATAATGGAAATAATAAAGAATTAAAGTGAAAATTAATGGGATAGGTTTGGAAAAAGGAAAGGCTTTTAGATATAGAAATTGAAATGAGTTTTTAACCCATCAGTGACTTACTGGAGATTCATGACAAAAAAATTGTTAAGAGCATATTTGAGTTTTGTATCTATTTATACAAATTTTTGCATGTTCCATCAGACTCAATTGGCATTCTACTCTCTCATCTATCAATGGATATCTTGTCTATGATAATTTCAAATTGAGACTTTACAAATATGAATTGTATGACATTTTTTATGTATTTCAAAGTGCTAGTTTTTAACCAAATGTTTGTTGATGTTATGGTTGATGCACTTATATTTTATTGTTGCAAATGACTTGCTTGTTGAACACACAAGTATACTAAGAGGGGGGTGAATTAGTATATCATTAAACTTTAACTTTAATCAATATATCAATGAACATCAAAGCATCATTAAGGAAATCAAAAGCAACAATGGAAGCAATCACACAAGATAACACCAGATTTATGTTGAAACCCTAGAGGGAAAACCACGATGAGAAAAGTTGCTTGGATGTACTACACAAATCCATCTTCACAAGAAAATTTAGAATTACAAATGCTTTTGCAAGCACCAACCCACTAGAGACACCAATTCCAAAAATAGTTTTATAGGCACCAACCTAAAGGAGACACCAATCCCCCAAACTAAGCACCAACTCAAATAACAAGAGGCACCAACCTCAAGATATAATAAAAATGATTACAACATGACACTTAAAAAAAATTCTCTATCAAAATGCTTACAGAGTGAATTTGTAAACTTTTTCTCAATCTTCTAGGTTGCTATGAATACACACCTTGCTCTCCTTCATTTACACTGACTCTATTCTAAAAGATAGGACATGAATAGTTTGAACAAATTACACACCCATGTACAGTCTCAATTGTTCATCACACTTTTGTACATCCACACCTCAAAATTTTTGAAACAATTCTCTTAGATAGCAATTTGAGGTGAAAGATACATTGTTATGTCAGCCTAGACCAAAAATCAAAACCATTGGTGATGAGCAATTCGGCTTGTAAAAATAATTCATATCACTACCATGTTGGCCTAAGAAAATCAATTTCAAAACCAAGAACTAGTTGTCAAGCATATTTGAATATGAGTTGTAGATCATCTTTCTTCGTAGGAAAAACAAATGGTGTCTATTCAAATTGAGATGTGCCAACCCTTTGAATGTCCCTCAACCAATAGGACAATAGGTACCACTTTGAAAAGTCTTGGCCACGTGTCACCATCGTGTAAATTTGCACAACCTTCTCTCTCCTCTCCTCAAACACCCAATAGTTGTTGATCTAGCATCGAAAAGTCATCGACACTTAACACAACACCATGAACTCAACAGGGTCATGAAAGCTTGAGAACGCATTGTTGCAATATTGTGACATTTTTCAACATTTCACATCATCACAACTTTTCCATGGTCCAAATAGACTCAAAATGTTGCAACAGCTATAGACATCATCCTTTGCTTCCCGAAAGTAATAACTTCAAACTTAGGGAGAAAATATTTTGAATGGGATCAAATAATGAGTGGGGTTGGTGACCAATGATGATGAAGGGCTTAATTAATAACTTAAGCAACCGAGAATAGTTGATAGCCAATCAACGACAAAATAGAACATAAAGTGAAAAACTGAGCAAAACACTTAGCATTTAAGGGAGTTAGGGCTAAAACCGTACCAAGAGCACAAAACCCTAACTGAACATGATCACAAAACTAGTTTAGACAAAGACCAAACTAACATCATAGCATGAACAAATCAGGCCAATGCAATAATCTCCATCTTAGAGCACATGACATCAATGAACACAATTTTCCCCTTTTGACATCAATGAAAACAATTTGCAACACTGTTATCACCCTGTGATTTTTTATCTTACAATAATGTTTTGGATGCACCAAATAATTACACTTGATGATGTGTAGCATTTAATGATGCCTTGTCACATGTTAATTGCAAATGTTATTGGTGAATAATTAATGTGTATGTGTTCCTCGTTATTGTGTTGATTGCACCCAAGGAGTACTTGTGTCTACTATGAGCATTATGTTGTAGTTGGTTGGATGTTAGGTTAGTGATTAGTATATTTCAATTATTATCTCAATGATGATACAAATTTGTCTCAAATTGATAATTGGAGACTATTTTTTACACTATTTTACTTACATATTAGCACAATTAATTGGTGAGTGAATTTGTATTTTTCTATGATTAAAATGCAATTGTCCCAAAAGATAGATAATTGAGTACTAGCCATGAATGACTACTCATATTGGTCATTGTAGAATGGTCACTTCTTTATATTTGTACATATTGTAACATTACAGAAATGTGACTTCGTTGATGATTGGAGAGGGCAACATCACTATTTTAAGAGATGGTCACACATAGAACTTGAGTCATCATACTGGAGGATACATTAATTTGCACTAGACCACACTAAACCTCTACTTAGAAAATGGAAGCACCAATCATTCAACATGGGACTTCAAATCAAATGAAATTGGCAAGGCCAAAACAAAAATAGTTCAACCTAGCTCTCCACATAAATGGACAAAACAAGTCTTAATTTGAAACCTCAATCCAAACATAAATTTAAGACTTATCAAGGCAACAAGCTCAATCTGACCAAAATTTTGAGAATCCAAACAAAAATTTGAGATCTATCAATACAAAAGGCCTATCTAATCAAGAATTTGAGATATGTCTAGACAATAAGCTTAGTCCATTTAAGAGATAACATGAGTCTATCAATGAAATCAATATAATGGTAGACTTAAACCCATCTTCCATCTATTAAAAAAGTTTCAGATCATCCAATGCCTATCTAATAAAGAATCTGAGACATGTCTAGACAATAAGCTTGGTCCAATTAAGAGATAACTTGAGCCTATCAGTGAAATCAATATAATGGTAAACTTAAACCCATCTTCCATATTTTAAAGAAGTTTTAGATCAGCCAACCATTAATCTTACTAAACTTCTTGACCAAGAGAAGTTTCAACAATATAGGAGACTATTGAACCCAACCTCTTTTAAATAAGTTTAAGATCAACCAACCATTGTTCTCATTAAACTGCTTGGACGAAAGAAGTTTGAACATAGGGGATTGCTTGGTTTAAGCATACCCCCTTGAGATTATAGGAGAATGTAAATATTAATATTTACAAATTAACTAGATTAACATATTCAATTTTCAATTAAGGTAATTTTCTTAACTAATCTTTCACTATCTATAAATTAGAATGTAAATCATCTTTTGAATAGTCAATAATAGTGAAATTCCATTTTGCCTTGTTCTTCTATCCTAGCCTAACAGATAATCCAATGTCAAATCAATATAAAATTATGATCAATAATACTCATATTGTATGTCTAAACCTTACCATACCAAACTCCATGAAAACAATAGTCATCATACAAGCAACGAGCAAATCCAAACCCAGGCCAGCAACATAACATATTGGAAATTCGTTCAGCTCTATTACATGAGTGTTATTGTGGATTTTTTCATTTCCTAAAACCACTTTCATTCTTGAAATTTTTGTCTAAGTTAGAAGTTTGTCGGCCCTTCTTATAGTTTTTGAAACCTTATCGGGTCTTGACAAGGTTGTCACAACCACTCTCTAGCTCGACATTTCAAAGGAAAGTTTCAAGTTCACCATTTCAATCAAGTTATGAAAGCAACGTCAGAGTCCGACAAGGTTTTCACCACCTTATCGAGCATCGATCAAACAAAGAAAAAGTTGAGCGATAAAATGAGCCAACCCTATTTCAAAACTTTTACAAGGTTTTAAAACCTTTTTGGGTCCCCGATAGGGTTTCAAAAACCTACTTTATTTCTAACGGTGAAGAGTTTTTGCGTAACACCTAAATGTTTCAACATATATCCCAAAAGAATATTATAAAGCAGTAACTAAGAAGGTTTTCACAACCATGTCAAATTCCAATGAGTTTTTTGAAACCTCGTTGGGACTCGATATTGTTTCATTTACATTCTTCTTAGACCATTTTCTTTCAAAACTCATTGTTATTAAACAATGAATAGCAATGTCGAAGAGAAAGCTATACATGAACATTGAACAAAAATAGAAATGTATCAAAGTTTGTTGCACCACAAGAGGAACATTAAACAAAACTTGGGGCCATTGAAATTCATTACAACTATAGAGATGGAAAAGACGTATCGTAGGAAAAATAAAACACATTGAACAAAAGCAGGGACTACCAATTTCACCATATTGCACAAAGGAATTAAACGCAAAAGTTTCTATATATTTATATATATTGTATTACATCAAAAAGGAGGGTTTTCAATACATTATTTTAGACACAAAGAGTGAACATCAAAATATGAATTCCCTCCACCACCTCCTACAACCTCTCTATCTACGCTAGTGAAAACAAGTTTTCGTTTGACTCAACGAAATGAGAAAACATCCCCATGTCATTCCTTTCCAATCTAGCACGAAGGAGGGTGACAAATTTCTTGGCATACTCATGCTAGAGAGTTGCGGCAATACATATGGTGTCCCCCACCAAGCCTAATCATGGGTATTTGTTGTGGTTCCCCAAAGCCACCTCCACTTTGGCTAGGTGCACTAGCTTTATCAGGCGCTCTGCAGCTCTAATACCCCATTCCAGCTAGCCAAAGGTGCAAGTGATTTTGTACAGGATTTTTTCTAGAATCGCAGAGTTGTGAATATGCACTTGGGAGAGGAAGCTCTCCCCAATGATTATCCTGATGACCTCTTCTTCTACATCACTCTTGATGAGAAACATCTCCTTGAGTTGATCTGCTACCAGTTGCCTAACTAAACTGCATTCTATACTCTAAATTGTTAGAAAATCATCCTTCAAAGTGGCCTCGCTAGAAGTGCTCAACATCCTAAAATGATGAAATTGGTATGTGAAAATGAAGACAATTACTCCAATTTATAGAGGAAAAAGGATAGATGTCATGTTTGTGAGATGAATTTTGGGAGGATTTCCTTGGGAGCAACTAGCAATGTAAGGATACTAGCAATTAATTTGAAATTAAATGAATGCAGTAGTTGATGTGATGGGATTTTGCTGAATTCCTAGTTGGAGGGGCTTCGACATCGGATGATATCCCTTAATTAAACCAATTAACACGAGTGTGATTGCAAGGGATATGTAATTAAATGCAAAATTTGAAGGATGCAGGTCAACCACACG